>VDFB02105785.1:168196443-168363600 GCA_007258455.2 Sequoia sempervirens | reverse complement strand
TAGCCCCAACTTTAGTGAGATGAGGAACTTGCTTCCAACTCACACTAAAGTAGACCAAATGTACCCATGCTATAGAATGGCAACAACTGAGATGGGTTCAAATGCACCAATGTCAGTAAGATAGAATGGCTATGATCTAGAGGATTGCACAAGACCCCAGAACCAAGGTCCTATGGAAAACCAACATAGGCACAAAAGAACACACATGAAAATGATATAAAGAGCAACAACAAAGTACAATCATGCACTACCAAATACCTAAAGAAAATGAAACAAAATGAAAAATAAAAAGGGGTCAGATCAAGCTTCGACTGTTTTTCCAACATGTTGTGGATCAAATCTAGGTTGTTTGTCTAAAAAATGCACACTCACTCTGAGGAAACAAAACTCAAGGTTGTTTTTTGGGTGAGAGATCCAAGAAGGTGAGACAGATACACACACAGGTGGTATGTACTCACACACACACAAGTGGCTATGGAGAAAGGCATGCCTTAATTGGGCTTCCCACTCAAACCATACCAAAAGTTATACCTCCTAATAACTTTGATAAGGTGCCATGCAAAAAAATGAACTTTGAGCTTCATGAATTAAGCAAAGCTTCGTATGCTTGGAACTCATGAACAAATAAGATGGATCCACAAGCATGCAAGTTGTGTTATGCAAGGTGGCCATATAACTAAAAATGTAAATGCGACAATAAGAAACGTTCAAGGGAGTCTTGCTTAGTTCATGTGAGGTCTTAACTTAGGGGACATTGTGCCTAATGTCACCAAGAGAGGACCAATCAAAGAATAGAAAATTCACAACTTAGGGGATGTAGTGTGTCACATCAAGCCACTAAGAGGAATGTAATACGCTAAGAGAGATCATGCTCTTGAGGAACATCATACTCGATATCACCACAAAGTGAATAAACACATCGTATGAAGTAAGAAGATTGCACCATGAAACATAAAATGCAAAAGAATAACACCAATGTATGCCCCCACTTTAAAGAAATTTCTAAACACTATATTGTGAGCAATTACTTTAAAGTAGCAAATGATAAATGTTAACAATAAAGAAGACAAGAGAGATAACTTGGAAAGCCTTATGCCAAGTCATATTTTTCCAAGTAAAGCTACGTCATGCACAAGAAAAGAGAGAAGAAAAGAGAGAGGGGTTACCCCCAAAATGAAATCCAAACACATAAGGGATCTATGGATTTCGGGTCAGTATGTTCTTGCTACAATATTTTTAGAGAGCTCAGAACTATCATCACTCCCTAAATACACATACAACTAGAAGAATGATACAAAGAGAGTGAAAACAAATAAAAATCCTTTTTGGTCAACATAGAAGAAACTTGAATGTCTTGACACCTTGTGTCATCCCGAAAAGGAAAACAAAAGACAAAGAAAAGATAAAAGAAAAATCTTTTTTGAAATATTTACGACATATATAAGAATGAATGTACAAATAGAGGAATGTCATAAAGAGAGAGAGATACATCAAGTAAAACATCACGAAGGATCACATTACGCACATGCAATTACATAAAGCAAAAATAAATAATGAAAAAGACTAGTAAGTCAAATGCGATTCAACCATCTAGCAGGTCATCTGCATCTTAGTCTTGTTCATCGTATGCAGAAGGGGGATGACTATCCAAAGGGATAATAGCAAGTTTCAAACTAGGACCATCACCAAGTTCAACACTCTTTTAGGGAGAATTGTCATGTAATCTCATGGAATAGGAAAATAATGTATTTGTTGGAAATATTATCAATTAATACAGGCTGAAACCTCCATTGGAGAAAAGTCGATATGAAATCTATCATGTCTGGCCGACCAGCAGATTGGTAACATCATGTTTTGTACAGGTCGCTGTGACCTAGTTTTGGTCTTGCCAAATGCTTTCACTGTGGAGCTATCACTGCGACAAGGAGTGTTCAGTATGACCTCTTAGTGCTCGAGAGACCTCTGGCTGACAGGCCATTCAATCATAAATCGGGGAGACTCATGGCGACCACGGGCTTTAGGATAGCCTATAGTGGCTCGGTGAGAAGTCCCAGCGAATAGTGAATGTCTTGCTGACAGGAATACATATGATGTCTTTGCCATAACATAAAGATCCCAGTGTGAGGTCTTAGTGATAGATGAAAGTCATGCCGACGGGGACACACTTGAGAGTCATCGATGTAACACTTAGGTTTTGTTATGAAGTCTGGGCGATGTACAAATGTCTCACTGATGGAGGCTCAAGTGTTGGCTATCGGGGTAACTCAAAGGTCCCGAGAAGACGTCTCAGTGAATGTTGAAGGTCTCACCGACAGAAACACCTTTTGGGATCTTTGGTATAACTCTTGGCGACGGATGAACACTTCGGGGTAAGTCCTAGAGTTTGGTGTGATGTCTTAGCAAAAGTAACATGTCTCACCGACAGTGCTTTATGTTGAAGCCTTCGGGGTAAGTCTTGGAGTTCGATATGTTCTCTCGGCGAAAGATGTAAGTCTTGCTGACTAGTGATTGGAGCTCGGTGTAACATGTGACTTCGGTATAACCTTTGATGACTCGCTATGATCTCCTGGCGAAAGCGATAGGTTTGGGCGACTGCGTGGTGACTCAGTGTAACACATGAAGCTCGATGGAACGTCTTGGAAATATCAGTTACTCTTGGCGACATCGGTATGAAGGTTATGTGGCATCGATGAGACACTATTAGTCTCACCGAGATGCCAACACAGTGTGAATTCTGTTGACCGAGTAAGACTTTCCGATGTGGCATCTCGTGGATGAAAAGGAGGAGTTGAATGTGAACCGTTAGCAATTGGTTCATTGTGACAATTCTGTGAGGAAGTTCTACAGATAGAGTTCGACATGGATATACTCTGTGATTGCAGATTGTAATCGGTTGGTTGTATCGACAGATTGCTGGGTGATTGAATGATCAGTAGATGTATTATGTTTTGTAAAAGTGTGTAACTTGAAGGTTCCTGTACAAGTTTGTTCATGGTGAATGCTGCTGTAAACAGACACCAGAAAGATAAGTATGCCATTTGTATGTAATCTCCATTACTATAATACAAAGAGATTTCTCTTGGTGTGGTGGGTTTTTTTCCCGTAAGGGTTTTCCCATGTATATTTGGTGTTCATGTGTAATTGTCAAATACTTTGTTTCTGTTATCTGTTTCATAGTGCATCTTAATTGGACTGTAATTGTAAAATTTAAAAGTATATTTGCATTATTTCCCAAGATATTGACGTTAGGAGAATTGTTTCCGCATCTAATTTTCCTTACAAGTGGTATAAGAGCCTGGCCAGTTGTGTTATCCTTGTGGGTATGTTGGGTTTTTTGAGTCAATTCTGTTCAGTGGGAGTCTTGTAGAGTTTGTTATTTCTGATTACAGGTTGAGATGGCTAGCACGTCTGGGAAAATTGAAATAGAGAAATTCAATGGCAATAAATTTGAGTTGTGGAAACTCAAGATGGAGGATCGCTTGGTGGATCGTGATCTTTGGATTGTTGTGTCTGAAGCGAAACCTACAGGAATGAAGCAAGAAGATTGGGACCTTGCAGATAGGAAGTCTAAGGGGCTGATAAGGCTCTGTTTGGAAGATTCAGTCCTTCTGAATGTGCATGAGGAGAAGACTGCATCTTCCTTGTGGAATAGACTAGCGTCTATTTATCAGGGGAAATCTTTGGTGAATAAACTCTTCCTGAGGAAGAAGCTATATTCTTTGAGAATGCAAGAAGGAGGGTTTGTAGCTAATCATTTGAACGCATTTAATATGCTGATTGCTCAATTGACATTTGTTGGTGTAAAGACTGAAGAAGAGGATCACTGTATGCTTCTATTGTGTTCTTTGCCAGACTCATGGGATCATCTGGTGATGGCTATTGGGAGTACAACATCCAGTTTCAAGATGGAAGATGTTGTTGGTTCTTTGTTGTCAGAAGAGATGAGAAGAAAATCTTTTGAGATGGCGAAGGAAGCTCTTGCTGTCAGAGGAAGACTGAAAGAGAAAGGAAAGAAGAAGGACAAGAAGTCCAAATCGATATCAGAAGGGAGATCAAAGTCTCCTGGAAAGAATTCCAAGGTGAAGTGCTGGAACTATGGGCAACCTGGTCATATCCAAAAGGATTGTAAAGAGGAGAAGAAGAAGAAGTATTCTTCCGACAATGACTCTTCTCATAGTGATGCAGACGCCTTCATTGCTGCCTTGGCTACTTAGGCATCAGATGATGTTTGGCTGATTGATTCTGGTGCATCTTTTCACATGACAAGTCATAGAGACTGGTTCACAAAGTATGAAGAATACGATGGTGGAAAGGTTTACTTGGCAAGTGATTCAACTTTGGATATTGTTGGCCGTGGAAGAGTCAGAATCGAATTTCCTGATGGAAAAGTAAAGGGAATTAATGATGTAATGCACATACTAGGTCTGGCTCGAAATCTACTATCCGTCAGTAAGCTGAATGATATTAGAGTGCAAGTCACATTTTCTGGGAATGGCTACCAGATGACTAGAGGTTCAATGGTGTTGGCTAGAGGTGCTCGAATTGGTACCCTGTACAAGCTAGATGCACAGGCTATTCAATGTAACAATGTCTCTGGAAAGTCACTGAAAGCTGTTCATGGAGGTAAAGAGGGAACTATCCCTAATTATGTAAACTCTATGGAAGTAAAACTTCCAGCAGAGAAGACTATGCTCTGGCATCATATGCTAGGCCACATAGGAGAAAAAGGTTTAAAAACCTTGAAGAATAAAAACCTGGTTGAGGGGCTTGATGATTGTAATCTGGAATTTGAATTCTATGAACATTGTATATATGGAAAGCAGCACTGTGTTTCATTTTATTCCAGTCCTCATAAATCTTCTGGTTTGTTAGATTATATTCATTCGGATGTATTTGGTCTAGTGAATGTTCCTTCTTTTTCTAAGTCAAGATACTATGTGTCGTTCATTGATGATTATTCAATAAGAGCATTTGTTTATTTTTTGAAAAGTAAATCAGAAGTGTTCAATCGATTTAAGGAATTTAAGAACCTTGTTGAAAATCAGACTGGTAGAAAAATAAAATGCTTAAGGACTGATAATGGCGGTGAGTTCTATTCTGATGAATTTGAAAGATACTGTAAAAACCATGGGATTAAAAGACACAAGACTACACCTTATACTCCATAATAGAATGGAGTTGCAGAAAGGTTCAATAGGATGGTGATGGAGAGAGCACGGAGTATGCTTAGTAGTGCTGGCTTAGAGGAGAAGTTCTGGGCTGAGGCTACTGCTACTACCTGTTACTTGATTAATCGGTCTCCAAATTTTGCTCTTGTTGAGAAAACACCTTTGGAAGCATGGTCTGGTAAGAAGGCCTCTCTTAGACATATTCGAGTCTTTGGCTGTGAGGCATATGCATATGTACCAGATGTAAAAAGATCTAAATTGGAGAACAAGGCTTTCAAGTGTATTTTTATTGGCTATAGTGCTATCATAAAAGGATACAAGCTTTGGAATCCTGAAACAGAGAAGGTTGTATACAACAAAAGTGTAATCTTTCGTGAGCTAAAACCTTCCACCTTGGATCTGCACTCAGAGATAAAGTCAGAAAACAATAAGGATGTAGCAATAATTTCTCCTACACCAGAGAAAGAGGAATTGAAAATTCAAAATGTACCTGAAACTAAGGAGAGCTCAAGCAATTCTGAAAGTTCTAAACAAGAAGAACCTCAGCCTCAGCCAGTGAGGAGGTGAACCCAAGAAAGAAAACAACCAGATAGGTATGGGTTCTCAGTGATTGATTCTACTTGTGCCTATTCTTTGATTTCTAGTATTGATGAGCCTAGGACTGTAAAAGAGGCATTTAAAATGTCTGATTCAGATTCTTGGTTGGAAGCCATGGAAGAAGAGATGGCATCTTTAGAAAAGAATGATACCTGGAGTCTGGTGCCCTTGCCTGAAGGAAAAAAACCTGTGGGCGGCAAATGGGTATTTAAGAAAAAGATTGGTCTGGATGGTAGTGTAGAAAAGTACAAGGCAAGACTGGTTGCAAAGGGTTATTGCCAAGTAGAGGGAATTGACTATGGGGAAATATTTTCACTTGTAGCTAAGCTGACATCCATTAGATTTCTTTTGTCACTTGCAACAGCATATGACTTAGAGGTCGAATAGATGGATGTGAAGACAACATTTCTTCATGGTGATCTTGAAGAAGAAATCTATATGTCCCAGCCTGAGCACTTTGTTGAAAAAGGTAAAGAAAAACTGGTATGCAAATTAAAGAAGTCTCTGTATGGGTTAAAGCAGTCACCTAGAATGTGGTACTAGAAATTTGATACTTTTGTATTGTCTTTGGGATTTGTTAGATCAAAATCAGATCATTGGGTATATTATAAAGCTGAAAGTGATCGAGTTCTTGTTATTGCTCTCTATGTTGATGATATGTTGTTCATAGGCAATAGTAAGCTAATGATTTATGATCTTAAGTCTCAGTTGTCTGCTAAGTTTGAAATGAAGGATCTTGGTGCAGCAAGGTATATTCTGGGGATGGAGATAACCAGGGACAGGAAGAATAGAAAGCTTTGGCTTAGTCAGAGTAAGTATGTTAGGACTGTTCTTGAGAGATTTTGTATGAATGATTGCAAACAACTAGTGGTTCCAATCATGCAGGGAACGAAGCTATTTGTTGAGGATTGTCCAAAATCTCCTACTGAGATGGAGGACATGACTAGTGTACCCTATGCTAGTGCAGTTGGCAGTCTCATGTATGTAATGTTCTGTACAAGGCCAGACATTGCCCAAGCAGTGGGAGTACTTATTCGATTTATGGCTAATCCAGGAAGAACGCATTGGGATGCTGTGAAAAGAGTTTTCAAATATTTGAAGGGAACTTCAAATTTTGCTTTGTGTTACCATGGGAACTTGGTTGAATCACATAGGACTCTCAGTATTCGAGGCTATGTGGATTATGATTGGGAAGGGGACATTGACAGCAGGAGGTCCACCAGTGGATACATCTTCATGATGAATGGTGGTGCAGTGAGTTGGATGAGCAAGCGGTAGGCTGTAGTCGCTTTGTCCACTACAGAGGCTGAATACATGGAAGCTACTCATGCTTGTAAAGAAGCTGTATGGTTGAAACATTTGTGTTCTAACATTGGTTTTGATGTAGGGGAGATAACTATTTTCTGTGACAGTCAGAGTGCAATTTGTCTGACAAAGAACCCTACTTTCCATGCTAGGACAAAACATATTGACGTACAGTATCACTTTGTACAAGATATGGTGGAGGATGGAAAGGTAAGTTTGGAAAAGGTTGATACTCTGGAGAATGTTGTAGATTCATTGACAAAGCCAATGAGCACAGACAAGTTCAGGTGGTGTGCCAGTTCAATGGGCCTTAGTGCCCATGATTTTTAGTAAGTTTTATTTGTGCTCTAGAGGTGCCTGTATGATCTTTGTCAAGTGGGAGATTGTTGGAAATATATCTCAATTAATACAGGCTAAAACCTCCATTGGAGCAAAGTCAGTATGACATCTATCATGTCTGGCCGACCAACAGATTGGTAACATCATGTTTTGTACAGGTTGTTGTGACCTAGTTTCTGTCTTGCCGAATGCTTTCACTGTGGAGCTATCGTTGTGACAAGGAGTGTTCGGTATGACCTCTTAGCGCTCGAGAGGCCTCTGGCCGACATGCCATTAAATCGTAAATCAGGGAGACTCATGGCGACCATGGGCTTCGGGATAGCCTATAGCGGCTCAGTGAGAAGTCCCAGCGAATAGTGAATGTCTTGCCGACAGGAATACATATGATGTCTTCACCATAACATAAAGATCCCAGTGTAAGGTCTTAGCGATAGATGAGAGTCATACCGACGAGGACACACTCGGGAGTCATCGATGTAACACTTAGGTTTCGTTATGAAGTTTGGGTGATGTGCAAATGTATCACCGATGGAGGCTCAAGTGTTGGCTATCAGGGTAACTCAAAGGTCGGGAAGACGTCTCAGCAAACGTTGAAGGTCTCACCGACAGAAACACCTTTTGGGATCTTCGGTATAACTCTTGGCAACGAATGAACACTTCGAGGTAAGTCCTAAAGCTCAATGTGATGTCTTAACAAAAGTAACATGTCTCGCCGACAATGCTTTGTGTTGAAGCCTTCGGGGTAAGTCTTGGAGTTTGGTATGTTCTCTCGGCGAAAGATGTAAGTCTTTCCGACTAGTGATTGGAGCTCGGTGTAACATGTGACTTCGGTATAACCTTTGATGACTCACTATGATCTCCTGGCGAAAGCGATAGATCTGGACAACTACGTGGTGACTCAGTGTAACACATGAAGCTCGATGGAACGTCTTGGCGATATCAGTTACTCTTGGCGACATCGGTATGAAGGTTATGTGGCATCGGCGAGACACTGTTAGTGTCTCACTGAGATGCCAACACAGTGTGAATTATGTTGATCGAGTAAGACTTTCTGATGTGGCATCTTGTGGATGAATAGGAGGAGCTGAATGTGAACCGTTAGCAGTTGGTTCGTTGTGACAGTTCTGTGAGGAAGTTCTACAGACAGATTTCGACATGGATACACTCTGTGATTACAGATTGTAATCGGTTGGTTGTATCAATGGATTGCTGGGTGATTGAATGATAAGTAGATGTATTATGTTTTGTAAAAGTTTGTAACTTGAAGGTTCCTGTACAAGTTTGTTCATAGTGAATGCTGCTGTAAACATACACCAGAAAGATAAGTCTGTCATTTGTATGTAATCTCCATTACTGTAATACAAAGTGATTTCTCTTGGTGTGGTGGGTTTTTTTCCCATAAGGGTTTTCCCATGTATATCTGGTGTTCATGTGTGATTTTCAAATACTCTGTTTCTTTTATCTGTTTCATAGTGCATCTTAATTGGACTGTAAATGTAAAATTTAAAAGTATATCTACATTCTTTCCTGAGGTATTGACGTTAGGAGAATTGTTTTCACATTTAATTTTCCATATAGTATTCAATTCATTATTCACTTCCTCATCAATTTTAGTAATCTCCTCCTCCTCATCTAAGTTAATCACAATAGGAGGTTAAATGATAATGTCTAAATAAGTGTTCAATTCCTATTTCGACTGCATTATAGGATATTTTTGTTTTGGAAAAGTGGGGGGCTCATCATGCATTGCTTCAGTAAAGTTTGGATCTTGATTTTCTATGTTTATTTCTTCATGTAACTTGTGAGCAAGGGAATGATGTCTACACCTATGCTCTCTAGCACCCTTTTTTCTTTTAGTTTTGTTTTCAAGTTGTGATTGTGTAGGAGCGGGTTGATCAACCATATGTTTATTTTCTTCCCTAAGGGGAGGAACAAAAGGAACCATGAGAGGTTGTTTGACCACTTTCTCTTTGACTTTATAAACTTTTTTTATTCTAGGAGGCACTACGTGATTGTTTTCATTGTCTCTTGGTATTTTATAGGAGGTAGGTGAAGGTTTTGTCTTAGGTTGGTCTTAGTTATTTGGAATTTATTTAGGTTCAATCATGGTTTCGTCAAGGATGGTAGGTTCAGTGGTGGGTAGGGACATGTTTCAAAGGAATAATTTTGCTATTTTCCTCGCCTTGAACTTTTCATAAGACAAGAAAAAGAAGTCTTCTCATGGTTTTATAGGTTTTATAGGCTCGGGCCAAAAGAAATCTAAGGAAAAGTTTCCATGGGAGGACAAAGGGTTAAAGCCACTATGATGGACAGTGAAAAATTCATTGTCAAAGGGAAACTTTAAGCATTTATGCACAACCGAAGGGACTACATTCATGGAGTGAATCCATTGATATAAGCCTAGATTCACATGAAATTGGTTTGACTACGAGATGATGGAGAATGAGATATCTAATGTTTTCGGTTCTATTTACAAAGGAAGGGTGATCAATCCCATTGTAGGGTAAGTGAAACCATTATGTGTCTTGATCCATGCTTTCAGTTATCATATATATCTTGATAGAGCTCATGCAAAAGTAATAATTCCTCGGTGATCACATTCTCTCCATAGACGAGATCTATTAATATCCCATTAGTGGGCTTATCATAGATTCATCCAGCTATATAAAGAGGACCATTGGGTGCATGTTTAATTATATCCTTAGAGGAGAAAGAAATGGAAAGAGGGTTTTTAGCTCAGCCCTTACAAGGAATGACATCTATCACTCCTACCATGTCATCCATAGGATCATTATCTATAGAATCATGTTGAATAGTATCACTATTATCATCATTTGTAACAACATTCATCACATCATTCTTTGTAGTTTCATTGGATTTGAAAAATGAAATGTTATGATTAGGCATAAGGTTGGTAAACAATTGCAAATTTTGGTTAGGAGGGGCAACAGAGTTATTTCCCTGGTCATTAACACCTCCAACAAAAAGACAACTAGAATCAATGAGGTCTTGCACAAGATGTTTAAGACACTTACAATGCTTTGTGGCATGTCCATTTTTTTGATGATAATGGCAATAAGAATTCGGTCTATGGCTTGTGGGTAATGGTTTATTAGGACCGGGTTGTTTAACGTGAGAAAAGGTAATCAATTTCTATTCTAGGAGTTGTGACATTGTGTTATGAAGGGTATTGAGTAAGGGAGTGAATTGTCTTTTCGGGTCCCCATAGCTAAAGGGTATCATAGCCTTAACAACAACTACTTGTTTATTGACATTTTGAGTTGTTTATTGAGGGGGATTAAATTGAAGGAAAACTTTGTTCTATTTTTTGAAAGGTTGGGAATTGTTTTGGTTTGCGGGCTTGGACTTCTCAGTTCGGTTAGAAGTGGAATGTGTGTCACAACTACGAACCAAATTTTGATAATCACAGAGGCCAGTACACAAATGTATGAAGGACAAGAATTTCATCATGGTGAGCTTATCTTGTATCTTTATTTGCAAAATTTCTATGAACATCTTTTGAAGGTGAGGGTCAGGAACCTTAATATCAATTTGGGAATAAAGCAATTGATAGCCTGAGATAAAGTTAGTTATCTTTTCTTCTTCTTGTTGCTTGCATCACATAAAATTGGCCAAGGTCATTTTAGGGGTCATATGCACTTGGAAATGGTTAAAAAATGCCTCAACAAGTTCGTTGAATGAATGAATTGAGTTGTTCGGTAGAGAAGAAAACCACTCCAAGGCAATATCTTTCAAGGACCTAGGGAAAAGCTTAGCCTAAAGTTTATCATCAAGGACAAAGTCACTACATAAAGCAGTATAAGCATTAACATGGTTATGAGGATCTCCCTTTCCTCCAAATTTCTCAAATCTAGGAACCTCTACACCTTGTGAAATCGGTGTTTGCAATATCTCCAAGGACAATGGACTGCTTTTGACATAATATGTGGGTGGGTCATTTTGATTTTGGTTGATAGTGGAAACTTGTTTTTGAAGGGATGAAACCGTTTGCAAAAGTTGATTTATGAGAGGGTCATTGCTTGCATTATGAGATGCAAGTGAAAAAAGTGAGGGGGTGTATGTGTTTGAAGGAAAATTGAATGGAATGCTTATATTTGGTAAAGTGGTAAGGGATATGACATGCAATGCCACAAAGGTACTAGGGATGCTAGCGGAAATACCCAAGGAAGGAATCACATTACTAGTTGGTTGCATTGTTGTTGTGACTTGAGGGTTTTTGTAGGTAGGAATTGAGGTTATTGTTATGAGAGGAGGAATTTGAGTTCCTCCTTGGTTTATGGCATTGCTTATAGGTGAAGGACACCTAGTTGTTGAGGGGAGGTGTTTTCTAAATATTTTCACTATATTTTTCACAAGGTCAAGTCCATCTTCACTTTCAAGCATACGATGAATGTTGTCTATGGTAGGAATGTCAGTATTTGAAATGTTGTCCATTTTCACTTGATGTTGTAGGTTTTCTAAGTCTTTATGAATGTGAATAATGTTTTCTTGTGGAATATTTTCAATCCTTGTTTCAATTTGCATCACACTACTTGAAGGTAAATAATTGTTAAAGATAGGGTCAATACCTAGTGTACTAGTGTCAATACAAGGAGTGGAAGATCTAGAAAATCCAATATCCATGACGATTGTACTATAGTGGGATGACATGAGTCTTGAACTTCGTCTCACTATAGTATTAGCAATAGGACACCAAATACTCATGCAAGGGCTACTAAACGTAAGATGAATTGAAATGCAAGGTAAGTTAAGAACAATGAAATGATGATAACAAAAATTCTGGAAACTAAAACAAAAAGCTATAAACAACAAAAAAAAGATCGGAAATAGTGTTTTAAATGCCATAAAATGTAGTGCAGAATCTACATTGGGACTGATTCGCCCAAGGTGGCAAATGAGTCCCAACGGAGATTTTTTTCAAAATTTTCAAAAAATTTGAATTGCTTTTTATGTTTTTATGTTGTATTACCTAAAAGCTAAGTGAAAATGCAGATTTTGTTTGATTTTCAATGAAATGAGATGCAAAAATGCAAGCTATATGAAATTTCACTAATGCAAAATTAGAAATCCTAGAATGTCAATCAACTAATGCAAATCCTAATGGAGTGTTAATGCAAGTAGGATCTAGGATGATAATGCACTCCAAATGAGAATTATAATTTTCTAAATGTAGGTTCACCAAAGTGAAATGATGAAAAAGTGGTTTGACGTGCTATCATATGGACTAGCACATAGAGCACACCCACTTTCCAATTTCATTCAAGGATAACCTTAGAGATCTCAATGCAAAGGAGAAAAAGATCTTGCAATAGGGCTATCCTAGGGGCTCTTCAATGACTAATGAGGGGTTCACCACCAAGTTAAGACTTGGAAAGATAAATGAAATGCAATATGTAACACTAAACCCTAATGTGATGCAATGACTTACGAAATGACCTAGAAAAGTGTGTAAAACAAGAAAAAAAGTTGCAAAACATAATGTATGCACCTAGAAATTTGAAGATGATTGGAAGGAGGTCTAAAATGCTGTAAAATATGACTTTAATTCTGAGTGGGACTCATTCACTAGGCTAGGTGAATCAGTCCAAAATATGGAAAACTTTGCAAGAACAAGAATTTGACAAATGGGTATCTGAATTTGCAAAAAATTGAATTTTGACCAAAATTGGGACTCATTCACCAGAAGTGGCGAATTAGTCTAGTTAGGGTTTTCTAGAACTTCAAGATTTGAATTTACTCTTCTTAGTCTGCTCAATATTCTTCTTCAATTTTTTGGATCCGAATCTCTGTAAATCAACCTGTAGGTGTTCTCCAATGTTCTCCAATGTTTTATGACAACTTTGACAACTTTTAGGCACTTTGACAACTTTATCCAATCTTTCTCTTCAAATTTTCTTCAATATATACCTACAAATCGTACACTAAAGATATGGAAAAATGTTGTTTTGTTAGTGGATAGGGATTTTCCTTGGTCAAACCACATTTTGGTAATCAAACCTTGAAATAGAATGAAATGGGAATGGAGAATGATGAATGAACAAAATATGATGTTGCAACTCACTAAACTCTAGCAATAAAGTGTTGCAAACATGTATGAGATGGCTCCAATGGATGTAGATCTCGACTCTTTCTTGAATAGGATAGATCTTGAATGAAATGATAGCTTGAATCATGAAACCCTACATCACAAATGTTAGCTTGAAAGAAAAACATGATGCATGAAATCTTTGACATGATGCTTGATGCTTGAAGAATTCTCTAAAATGCTTGATAATTTTCCCTTGAATGCTCTTGAATGCTCTTAAAGACACTTGAATGCTCTTGTGAGCACTTGAATACTCTTGTGAACTCCAATTGCTATAATGCATGAATAATTGAAGGCTTAGGCAAAAATGAGTGAAATAACCTTGTATTTATACTTGTTTATGCCTAATTTCCTAAAATTACAACACTACAATTCGACATCAGATCTAGGAGGATAAAACCCCACCAAAAATTTGAATTAATTTTAATTTTGAGCCAAGCGAGACTCATTCACCCAAGGTGGTGAATGATTCCTATTAGGCATAATTTTTGGGACCATTTTAAAAAATGTTTAGAAAGGTGTGAAACCATGTTCAGGACCCAAAAAACTAGGTGGGACTCATTCGCCCAAGGTGGCGAATGAGTCCCAAATCACTAAATATAAGCTAAAAAAATCCAAAAACACCTTAATTATTATTGGGTATTAATTTGTTTCAGGATTATCCTCAAAAAGATGCATTAAATGAGGCTTGTGGATGTAAAATAAGGCTAATTAAAGCATAAGTAATCCCAATTATTAATGACAACCCTAGAAAAGTGTGAAAGCGTGTTACAACATTTTATAACACTTTAAATAAGGCAGGATTAAGGTTAAAAAGAGATTTATTAGGTTTCGTTAATTAATAAAACCTCAAAAAAGTGTGAAAGTGTGTTACAACACTTAACAACACTTTAGCAAGGGACCATTCATGTTCATTAGTTCACAAGGGCCCAAGACCTAATGTGAATGTGTCAAACACATTACAACACTAAATCAAGGCCAAGTTAAGGGGGACCTTTTTTTGTCATTACAGGATGCTCAATTGCTCAATTTAAAATGTTTGCATTGCTTCTCAAAAAATTTAGGCTCTCAAATGATGAAAAAGAATTGTATTTATATGCAATTCTTTAATTTCCCAAAAATCAAATACTGATGGTAAAAAAATAACTTCGTATTTCTAAATGTTAAAATATCGACATGACATATGTGAATTTGGGCCAAAATAGGTTGAAAAAGGGTGTTGGGTGCCATATTCTAGACCTATTTTAGGTCCATGAACATCCGGAAATAAACATCAAATTTGTGATCTCAATTACACTCTAATTTTTTAAAGATTATTACAAAATAGGAAAATTAAATGCACAATTGGGTACAAGTGTATAAGGGGGAGTTAATCCTAGTGTGATATTTTCAAGGGTGATAATTTATGATGCTAAATTTAGCCCACAAATTTGAACATAACATAAATATCTTGGTCATTACACAGGAGGATCTTCAATTGAAGTTGTTCTTCATTTGGATTTGAGCATGTTGACCCCCTAAGTTGCTCTGTAGTGGAAAAAACAATTAGCATTGTTAAATATAATAGCAAACATTTATTGTTTAATGATGCTATTTCATTTGTTATAAATAGATGTATGGAGGATAAACAAATAGATTTTGGTGTAGAGGTGAGTGAGGATCTTGAACGTGACATTGGATCTTTCCAATCTACAAATGTACTTGTGCATTATGTAAATTAATGAGAATTTCATGAAAAATAATTTAGGCAAGCTCTTCACCACTTTGATGAAATATTTTCTTTGTATGATAATAGTTGTGAAGTTTTTTCATAGTGTTCCCCCATAGGAAACTGAAGCATACATAGGGATTTCCTTGACTAGCAGTGGTTGGCCCAAGTCATCAAAGAGTATTATTGATCATCCTTGGACAAATAGAATTTGGTTATGGCTAGTGAAAGATTTATGCAACCTCATTTCAATACTTTGTAGCAGATTTGGACAGATGGACCTCATTTTTTCTAATAGAATGTGGCAAATGCAAAAAAAAAATTCTTAAAATGTTGTAAGTGTTTGTCCTTGCAGGGGGTTCATTTCTTTAATTGGTATACAAAGGGTAGAATTAATTGCTTACACTTCTATTGTTGAATTTTGTAACACTTGTAGGTGCAAGAAGTAGTAATAGTGATTGGCCAATTGGGTTAGAGAACACAAGTGCAAAATTGATGCTTGTTATTAGGTGTGACTTTTTGGTTTGAGTAGTTCCTTGAACACTTATTTTTAATGGTGGTTGTAAATATTTAGTGGATATGTGTGACACAAATATGTCAAATTCCTTTTATGTTTATTTGATAGGTCATTATGGATGAAATGATGTGGGAAAAGGGGGGCTTTCCTAGATCCTACATGCAAGGAACCTATAACTTAAAGATGGGTCCCTTTTCCTAAATTTCATTAGCAAAGAGAAAGGTGTAAAGATTGACTTTCAACCTCAATGGTGAGCCAATCAGACCTAGATTTTAGTTCCTTAGGATAATAGGAGGATTTGAAGTTAAAGTGAAATGATTTGATGCACTTAAACTAATGAAACAATATGACCTAGATGATAAATTGCAAATTACTAAAGATATAGAAATCAAAATGATAGTTTGCAAAAAGATCTAAGAAGGGTTTGGAAACATGTAACTGGCACCAAAAATTGATTTTGAGCTCTACTGTAATGCCCCGCCATGCAAACCCCATAGGACAACTACAACAAAAAATAAAATAATTTGTTTTTTGAAAATAACAATTACACAATGCAACAAATAAACATTTATACAAGATAGATATAACATAAAGCATTAACCTAATCCTATGGAGTACATGGTGTGTTAAACGAACCCAATTTTTTTTTGATAAATGATACTAACTAAAGTGGAAGAAAGAAACGAGAATAAAACATGATATAAGTGCAACAAGAATAAGATATAAATTCATAAACATAAATCACATAATACTATATTCATTTTCAAAGTTCAAAGTTACAAATTTGGAATATATTTCCACAGATTCAGCACAATATAAAATCATAGTTACTGTTGACGCCAAAATTTGACAAGGTAACAGAGTCTTATGGGAAACTTAGTTTAAGGGGGGCCTTTTGCGCTAAACTGAGTAACTTCCAGATTTTTAGAGAAGCTGGCTTCTTCTATAATGGGTTTTGGAAAGGGAAAATGAAGCGGATATAATAAAGTAAAGTCTAACCTAAGGCGATGCACTAAGATTTTCTAGTGGGAACGATAAATCATAGATTTAAGGGCCTAAATAGTGTTGTTGTGTTCCAAAATGTTAGAAACTTAAGATTATAGCATAGACAATTCATTTATTGACATAAAATAATGTTGCATACATTCTCACTACTAAGAAGAGTCATTAGACATAATTTAGGTAAGCAAACTTGTATCCAACATATATAGAAGTTCTTCAAATGAAATGTCAAGATAGTATAAGGAAAAGTTCACAGTTTAATCAAAGCATGAAAAATAGAAAGGCCAAACAATTGACACAGTCTAAAAGTTTTGCAATTTAAATAAAACAATAATAGAGGCCTAGTGTCTTTTGTTAAAACCAGCGTGTTTTCCCCCAAATTCCAGACCATTTCCTCTTAATAGAGAAAGTATATATAGCAGGAAAACCTCCCACCACTTCGGAGAATAGCAATAGAAAAGATTTTGCAATCTTCATGCAATGATGCCTGAATCAGAATATACCCAAGGCCGTTACAACAGCATTGAGCCAGAACACATCATCTAGTCATCCCAGACACAGGTGCATCCTCCGTAATGATGGAGGTGGTCCCATCTAGGCTTGATCAGACAAGTGTCATCAATTGCTGTGAATGATTATGACAAGGAGTATCCAATAGCATTATTTTGTTCAACCGGCCTATCGCCCGCGTAACAGATCAGCCGCTAGGCACGTGGTAGCCTTTCGCTACCTGCATGAACCCTTCTCCCATCCCTGCCGAGGATTTGCAAAAATGCAACACGTGTTGAAAGGGCTAAGAACCTTAACAAAGCGGAGGGAACACTCCATCAGCCGGGCGTAAAAGACGTGTGGTAGCATTTCGCTGCTCGCAGTTGCTATTTCATCCCCGCATTGAAAAATTCCCGAACGGTTGCCACCTAGCAAGATGTGGGGCCCGTTGACACTTTTTAGGAATGATGGCTTCGTGGAAGCCTTTCACAGCCTGATGAGGCTTCAAGGAAACAAGAAACAAAACATCCCATAATAGTGACACGTGGACGCACATCGCAGTTTCCCAGGATCCGAAAGGAAAGTCGATCCCAGAAGCTGCGAAGAGTAGGTGCGCAAAGTGGTAGATCAAAAATTTGATAAAAAGCTGAGCAAACTCAGCGATGCATAAGCCGGCACACACATAATGCAAAAATAAACCCAAAGGGAGCTGCTCAAATATTTATTTAACAACTTTTGGTGACTATCAGTTGTGTTTCAACTAAAGAACGAAGAACCAAAAAATTCTCTGGTTCTGCAGACCAGAGCCTTATTCAAAGGGCTAATGGAGTCAGAGATTGGAAGGAAACCATTCAACTTTGGATGGCTTCACTATGTTGCACAAATTCTCCTGTGCTCCACGTAGATCAATAGTTTCTTTGTGAGGCAGCATATCGGGTAAACCGGCTCCTGCTTGTATATGAAATAGTAGCTGTGAGAGCAGATGAATGACTGCCTCAATGTCAGCTACCATTGGGGGATGGTTGAACTCCTTGAAAGCCTCTGGGTCACCTTCCTTCTCTTCAATAAGTTCTGCAATCTGCGCAGTCGTGGCGATAGAGCCATCCTCGAGGAACGGGGACGGCAGTCCCATCCTGCCTAACCCGGAGAAACATCCTCGTATGCTATCCAATGTTTTACTTAGAATAACTGTGGCTACCTTAGTGCGCTGGAAGGTAGAGTGACAATGGATAAATTTGTTTTTCGTTTGAGTAGTAGCGTCCCGATCTTCAATACCCGCTCCGGAAAGGTTCTCGTCAGAGACAGAGTATAGCTTGTTGAGCAAGTCTTTCACCTCGGGAACCTTCTCTAGGATGAATCATGGGAACTGCTCAATCGTATCATGGACCTCCTGGTTGAGCCTTAATGCCTTGTCGATAAATCAGAGGGTAGGCTGTAGTATTAGGAAAAAGGTTTTGATTTTCTCCTAGTGAGAAATATATAATCTCCTAACTAGCGGAATGATATCAGGTTGTGCAGGGGAAGGCAAGAGAGAGGCTTTAAGTGAAGTAATCTCTGCGTCTCTTGAAATAAGGGACTCAACTAATTCTGCATTTTTCCTTTTCTCGGATGCCAGCTGCTCCGCATAGTTGCTCATTTCTTTATTCCAAGTCTGCTCAGCTCGGGAGTGATTTGCTAAGTGCTCCTCTAGAGAAGCCTTTGTCTCTCAGAGCTCTTCCTCTAGTTGAGCCTTTAGGCCTTTAAATTCAACCTCTTTCTCTTGTATTCTTTGCTCATATTGAGCCTGTTGGCGTTCCAACTCTTCACTTTTTTGTGCCATCCCTTGACTATGCTCAAGGTGGAGGCGCTCAAGCTCTTCATCTTTTCGCTATAGATTTTGTTGTGCTTCCTAGTTCTTGCTTTGTAGCTCTTTTATTATGCTAGGGTCATCAACCTGAACCTTCGCAATTTCGCTTTAAAGCCTGTTTCTCTCATCCTCTGCTGTTAGTGTCCTTTCGGTCATGCGGGAAATATCTGCCTCCAAGGATTTCTCCTTCCTTTCCAAAAAACTAACCCTTTCCATGGCTGCCTTGAGCTGCTCATCCTTCTTCTTTAGCTGGAAACCAGTTTTGAGGAAGTCGGAAGTGACTACCCATTGCGTTTCCTCCATGATTTCAACTTTATCCTACGGTCGGGCTACCTTCATGTTGAGTTCGACTGCATATATCTCGTAGTATTCTAGTTGCATTTCTCCCTGAGGCTTACTTACCCTCGGGTACATGGTCGTGAACTTCAATTCTTGTTGGGCTTCATCATATAGAGCTTGTATTCTTGGCTCAGTGGGACCACTGTCATCCTTTTCCTTGCGTTTCCTCATTCTATTTGTGCGTGCCTCCCTTCCGCAATCTATCTGTGCTATGAATTTGGCTGGTGATGAAACCAGTCCACTTGCGAAAGGAGCACCGAAAGGAAAGGCATAGGGATAGGTAACCTTCATAGGTGCAGGAATTTATTTCTTTTGGAGAGTGATAGTTTGTGGAGAGAAATGAGGCACGTTCCATAGTTTGATTTGAGAACCAACAGTAGGGCTAGTCATTTGTAATGATTGGACTGAGGAATCAGTCGTAAGGCTCATTGGCGGGGAAGGGGGAGTTGTTAACAGGGTGCTAACCTGTTGCAATGGAAGAGGATCTGTAATCATAGTGGAGAAAGAATGGGCACTCGTAGGGGGAAATCCTTCTGAAATTGGTGCGAGGAAGGTCTGAGCGGTAGCGACAGGCGTAAGCATACACAGAGGGGTAATTATGAGTGGGTGGCCCTGCGAAAACTGGGCGAATCCAACCGGATATGTCGGACTAAAAATAGAGGGTAGAGGGCCAGTTGGCAATGGGGCAGGGGCAGATACTAAGGAATGAGATGCAAGAGAAGAAGGAGCGAATTGTACCTATTGACTAGTTGTTGGCGTCTTCAGAAATGTCAGAGGCTCCATCACAACTCCGGCTCCTGAGTAGCAACGAGTACTCCTCCTCCGGCGGGTTCTTGTGAACCCTCTCCGATAACATGCTGTCGTTTCATAGGTGGAATCCTACTAGCATCGGCAGTCAACTCCTTTTCCTGAAGTGATAGCCTGGCTGGTTTAGTAGCCCAAGTGAGTGTATGCGAGCCCCTTGATATATTAAAATGTGCGTTCGTGGCCACATAGGCGAGCTCCTTGGAGACCTTCTCCTTTTGCACAGAGGAAGCCGATGTCACTGCTTCCTCTTCTTGTTCTTCGGATTCCTCCCCCTCTTTGTTCCTATTAAAACTAGAGCTCAAGCTGGGATGGCCCTCCTTCCACCACCTTTCAAATTCCTAATCATCCCTTAGTTGATTGTAAAGAGCATCCAATTGTGTAATTTCCTGGTGATATTTCTAGAAAGCCTTTATTTTCTCCTCACTCCATTCCTCATCCTTCTTTAACTTGTTGTACATGTCGCGCTCCATGGAGACATTATCCTGGGCTACAGCCATAGGAAAGTAGAACTTGTGCCATGGGCCTCTAGTGTCCGATATAGGGATTTGCGGCAATTTAACAAAATCCTCATCTTTGTTCGTTCAGGGGTTACGCCGCTTCTCCCAATATGGTCGGGAAACATGGGTAACTCTCATATGTGGCTCTGGCAAGTTGTCAAAAGGGTTATATTCCCACTTATCATTTACCAGTACCAACCCTAGATGTGCCATGGGCCTCTAACAACTAGTCCAATTGCTTCTTTAATAGAGTCATCGACTTGAAATTCTTCGGACAAGTGAAGAATCCCTTCTTCTTGACCTTTTCACTGCTGCAGAAAGTAAAATCAATGATACACACCTGTCGAAAATTTTTTAGCGTGAGCACTCTATCTGTGATACAGATTGGGAGCAGGAAAGGTTTGCCAGTAAAGCCTCACATTCGAAGGATTGTAAAATCCTTGCCCAAGAACTAGTCACAAGCAGGGGTGAAGCTCTGCATAAATCTGGCCTGCTCTCTATCGATCCGGATAATATCACCCTCTCTGATCAAATCATTCAAGATTGGGGCTATGAAATAGTCCAAAAATGCATAATAATCATATGATGCGGAAAGAAAAGGTGTCCATGTGGATACCGACTTCCTTTTATTTTGCTCATAAAAAATTGATAGCGAAAAATACCGGGCAAAAAAATTTGGGTTCTGATGTAGAAACATGTGGACTAGGAAGGAAAGAAACCTAAATTTTTTCTCTGCCTGATAATTCTCAATTTGCTGTTTCATTTCTTCAACTATAAACTCAGCAAAATCATACCAGCAGAGTTCATGTTGCTTGCGAAATTACATTGTCGGTCCTAGTTGAAAGGCCTCTATCTTCTCATCGGAGTCTCAGCCGCATACAAAGGCCAGCATGGACATGGCATCCTTGAGATCATCGCGAAATGCACTGTGTGATAACGAAATACTTAGCGCTTTAGTGGCTGAGATGCTTTTCTTACCAGTCTCCTCTAACAAGAACTCTGAGCTAGTTTTCATCTTCCTCCATATTTTCTCTCCTTTGCTCGGACGAAAGGTCTCGATATTCTCCTTCCTCTTACTTGGATCCTAGATACACAACATGTGCCAGATGGCCTCTGGAGTGATATGCACCCTTAAGTTGCACCCTTCAATGTAGTGGGTATCAGGATTATAACACTGAATAGCAGCATCAACCACTTTTGGGAAATAGTGCACCAATGGGACCATGTATTGAGGAAGACCATTGTACCAAACTCTACTCGCCGTAGGTTGGTCTGCCTTTGGGGCTGATAACCTAGCACAAGCTGCCTCTCTGAGGGACTTAGGGTTTTTCGTGAGCCTTGGGTTGTAGATATTGTCCCATTTTTCCTCAACCTTTTTTTGGTTTCTCCATTTCTTAGGTCTATTCAGCTCCTCTGTGTAGGCTCTCCTTGTCCTGCTGGGTATACCAGGCGTAGCGTATGCCACATCCTCATAGACATATACCTCTACTGAAGAACGAATAGCCGTAAATAGCTCTTGGCTAATTTCCTCCTGCATTGGTTGAGCTGAAGATTCTAACATTTTCCTTCTCTGAAGATTTATGTAAGTTCCTGGTTGGCTGCGACTATGCTCGGCTCTAGATAGACAGACATAAAACAACTCTGCACTTATCCTTGGCGTTTGTGAAAAGACTTTGAAATATTAAGCCTTTTCGTGCAATAATAGCAACCTTTCTCAAGGTGGTAGGCGAAAGCAAGCCTTTTGCATTTAATTTGGCATGTATCGTTAATCTTGCAAATTGTGCAAAATGAACTGATTGCTATTTTGAGGCGGCCGAAGTTCATTATTGCATTTGGGCGATCGTGTGATACACTTTGATCTCCTTGGAACTTGAGCTAGCAATTGGCTTGCTAACCCTGCGTTAGCATGCGCTGACAATTAATATCCTTATTGGAATGATTACGCCAAGCAAACAATCACGGCCTAAAAAAATATGAATATCGCCTTGGGCTTTGGGACGCGCTTGAGAGATGACACAATAGCCTACGGCCATACGTCTCACTGCCAACAAGCGCCACCTTTTTAAAGCTAATTAATCAGCTCCATTTAATTAAGCACACATTGAGCCATGCTATCACGGATGTAACTGGCCCGAAAATGTGAGTAGACGCAGGCTCACCTTTCAAGATAACAACTAGCATAATATCATATTTTTTCAAAGCGGATTAGCATTTGTCTTGTCAATTTTCTATAAATAGGCCAGTAAGTAGTGAGAAAAATATACTTAGCATTTGAGAAGTGATAGGTCAGTAGTAGAGTCTTAAGCAAGTCTTTTCATAGGTTAGGTGGTAGATAAGTTCGGCATTAGCTTAGAAGCCTAGGGATAGTGTCAGAGCAATGGATACCCCAATTTTCCTGATCTCGTATAAGTCACATATGACATTCCTAGGGGAGATTTCAACTAGGAGACTGAAAAGAATGACTAAGAACAAGCATTCTCTGGTCTTAGTAGCCATAAAGTGAGTTTTAGGCAAATATTGTATAGAATATGAGGATAGGTATCGGGTGAATACCGATGTATGTTCCCACTTTGTAGCATCCATGTTGGACATTAGCGTTCCCCGACCACTTATCTTGAAGCTGGTTAAGGAAATCTTTCCCAAAAAATACTTGAATGGTCTCGGTGAGGTCGTTGCGCATACTGCCTATGGGGTAGGTCTGCTATTAGCCAGTGACCTGCGTCGCTTCATTGAGGAAGAAGCTGTCATCGTTTGGCTACCATTCCTCAGTGGATTCCGCCTACAAACCCGTGACTAGTGCCAGCAGAGGGTTACTCAGGCCCTACACTTCCTATTTCGCAGCTACAATGTGATACCTTTCTACGACGTAGACTAGTATACTGACTTCAGGAACCTGGTGTTTCCCCCACCAATGGCAGTTGTGCCAAATGATGTTGCCAGTGCTGCCGAGGAACCCGTGGATGAGGAGGAAGTGGACGCTGCAGTTAATGCGTCAATTGCCGCCAGCCATTTCTTTGGATAAAAAACCCTTGCCTGTTGCTCGAATTGTCTCCCTGCCTGCTCAAAATATGTCTCTCCATAGCTGTATATAAGCCTGAAAAAAAGGCTATCGTATATATAATAGCTCAATATGCTTGTAAATTTTGAAATATGGCTTCCCAGCCACTTTTGTAATGAAAAGAACATATATGAATAGATATCTATCATTTAAAGAAAATCCATGCTCTTTCTTTTTATTCTGTATTTAAGTTTTTCTGGGCTTACAACTTTTATATGCTATTTCTCCGCACATGGGTGTGTTTTGTGTAAAGCAACTCTGGTGCTCCACCCACCAATAATAATGGGTTAATTCTGCAGAAGTACAAACTGATTCAGAAAAATACTGGCCAAAGAAACGAAGATAAAATAAAATAAAAGCGCTATTTACATATGTACAAAGTAGAGCTTAATGCCTAATGAAACAACTTAAGATGAATCCCATTGATCAGGATTCCCAACGATTCCTATTCCATATTCTCCAGCTCAAAAGCATTGTGTTATTTGCACTGAAT
Organism: Sequoia sempervirens; assembly: GCA_007258455.2. Lineage (NCBI taxonomy): Eukaryota > Viridiplantae > Streptophyta > Pinopsida > Cupressales > Cupressaceae > Sequoia > Sequoia sempervirens. The sequence continues at coordinate 168,339,329 of VDFB02105785.1, read as the reverse complement.
GACTTTAAAGGGACCCTCCCATAGGCTGTCAAATTTACCGTGCTGACTTGGCTTTGCAACCCTGCTATCATACTTTAGCACTAAGTCTCCACATTTTAGACCTTGGTCAGAAGCCTTCTTGTCAAACCATCGTTTGACCACCTGTTGACAGCTTGTCATTGTTGTTAGGGAATTCTCCCTTTTTTCTTGTACTTCCAACAGTTCGGCGAGCCGAACCTCCATGGCTTCATTTTTCTCTATTTCAAGATATTTCAACAATTGTATTTCTAGGATCTCCATGGAGATAGGTAACATTGCCTCTTTCCCGTATACCAACTCATAAGGAAAAGTCTTAAGGACTTGCTTAGGAGTTATGCGGTTTTCCCAGAGAGCTGTTCGGAGCTTTTTATGCCATTCCCTCTGGTGTTCTGAGCCAATCCTTTTAAGGAGTCGGACTAAGCTTTTGTTCGTTGACTCTGCTAGACCATTTCCCTATGGATAATAGTTTGATGATGTTTTAAGGAATATGCCATTCTTTAATGCAAAGTGACATACCTTTGCACCTAGAAATACTCCGGCGTTGTCCGAAATGATAGTTTTCGAAGGGCCAAACCTTGTCACCAGTTCCTCGAGGAAATCTACAATCTCTGTTTCTGTTGCGTCTTTAAGGGGAACAACCTCTGTCCACCTTGTGAAATAGTCCGTAGCTGTTAGAATCCATTTGTGTCCGACACTAGAAACCGGGTTGATCATTCTGATGAAGTCCAGGCCCCATTGCGCAAACGGTTCGTCCGCCACAATAGGTCTGAGGGGCATTGCGGAATTCTTCCTTCTGTCAGCGAAGAACTGGCATTTTTTACAATCCCTTACCAGAGAGTGGGAGTCACTGAAAAGTGTGGGAAAATAATAGCTAGCACGCATGATTTTAATCGCGGTAGTTTTGGCAGAGAAATGTCTGCCTGTAGCGCTATTGTGGAACGCGTCGAGGATCCTCTTTGCCTGCTCCGAAGTTACACATCGCAGGAGAACACCATTGAAATTCCTTTTGAAAAGGACTCCTATTTGCGTATACCCACAATTTTGCAACCGGTAATACCTCCTTTTTTGGGAAGAGAGGCCTGGCAGATATTTTCCAGTTTGCATGAACCTCATTCTGTCAATCAGCCAACCACCTTCCGATCCTGATTCATTTATCAAGATGAGCTCTGGCTGCTCCTCCGCGACAGGTACCTCCCCGTTCTGTGCCATATACTCACACAGTCCTCTTCCTTTAATAGTCTTAGTAGGCTTGACTTCAATGTTGTATTCAAGGATCTTAGTGATCTAATTAGCCCTTTTCTCTGTGATCTCTCCTTCCATGATATATTCATGCACACTGGAATGTGCGACATATACCATAACCTTGTTGTAGGAAATTAGATGGTGGAACTTCTTAAGTCCTTTTACTATTGCAAAGACTTGTCTTTCAAAAAAATTATAGTTCGCCTCATATTCCTTTAGGGTATGCAAATAGAACGCCACTGGATGTTCCCCCTTTTCTTCGTTATCCTGTTGGGTTAGAACAGTAGTAATACTGGACTTGCTACTAAAAGCATACATTATAAAATCTTTGGATTGATCTGAATTAACCAGCACCGGGGCTATGGAAATAACTTCCTTGACCTTTTCAAAACCCTCCCGAGCTTCGGTTGTCCATTTGAATGTTTGATCTTTCTTCAACATTAGGGTGATCAGCCTAATCATTCCCACGAAATCAGAAATAAACTTGCTGATGAAATTTACTTTTCCTAGGAAAGACTGGACACCTTTCTTATTTACTGGAAGGGGAAGCTCTTTGATAGCCTTTACTCATTCGGGGTCAATTGAAACACCTTCTCTAGACACAACATATCCCAACAGCCTGCCCTATGGCACTTCGAATACACATTTCTTTGGATTTAGGGAAACTCCAAACTCTTGGAACTTTTGAAAAACTAACTCCAAGTGGTCAAAATGATCATCCTTAGATTTAGAGAACAAAGTAAGGTCATCTAAATAGATTAGAATAAACTTATTGATTAGCTTGCTGAATGCAACGTCCATCACCCGCTGGAATGTTGCTCTTGCATTGGATAAACCAAAAGGCATTTTAGCATATGCAAATGTTCCCCACTTTGTGGTGAACGTAGTCTTGTGTTGATCCTCTTCTTTAACTCGGGTTTGGTTGTAGCCGAAGAAACCATCCAGCAGAGAGAACATTTATGATCTTGCCACAGTTTGTAGGATTGACTCCATAGAGGGCAACAGATAGTGGTCTTTCAGAGATGGTCTATTCAGATCTCAGAAGTCCACACATAAGTGAATATCCCCATTCTTCTTTCGGACTGGGACCAGGTTTGATACCCAAGTATTATGTTTGATTGGAAAGACAATGCGTGACTTAATGAGCTTGGTTAGCTCTTGTGCCATTAGGGCCTCAATTTTAGGGTTCACTGGCCTTTGTTTTTGTTAGACTGGTTTCGCACCTTCTGTTAGCTCAATAGTGTGCTGAATGATGCCAAGATCGTAACCCTCTAGATCATCGAAGGACCAGGCCACTACTCCATATTTTTCACAGAAACTAATGAGCCTTTCCTTATCATGGTGCGGGACATTTTTTTGACTCGGAGATCTCTACCATCGGAGACTCGAAGGTCCTCATAATCACTTTTGTCTGCCATGAACTTCCACTTATCATTTTGGGCATCATTACAATCGAAAAAGTTTTCAAGAGTAACCAATCCTTTTGGAAGTTTATTAGATTTGAGCTGCATAATTTGTCCTTCATAAGCCTCGGCGATCTTTGGTTGAAGCTGATCGGTGAATTCCCCTGAGTTCTGGATAAACGAGGCAAGATGTTCATCGCTTTCAAATATTTTCCAACTTTGATCATTGTCGAGGATCGCTAGTCAGACTAGTACTCGTACTGAATGTTCATTCTGAAGCAAGTCAAAGATAGGATCAAACTGAGCACCAATCACAGCCATGCGATCTGCATCGCTATTTTGTTTTCAGGGAAAGGTCTAGATGTTGAAAGCTTCAAAACCCTCAATCAGGTCCCAGACTCAGTGCCGATAGGATCTCATGTGGACATTCTTTGCTGCAAAAATTCCTCAAACCTGGTTAACTACCAGTTCAAAATCTCCGAACACAATTAATTGCTTAATGCCCATTCGTTCCGCAAGGCTTAAGCCTTGAACTAACCCTTCATATTCAGCCTCGTTGTTTGAACAAGTAAAATGAAAGTAGAAAGGCCTCAACCATTTTTTATTTTGCAAGGATATTAGATATACCCCTGCTCCAGCACCTACTTTGCTTCTTTCTCCATCAAAGCATAATGTCCATAGCTCATTTTCCTGGTTACCTTCGGATTCTTTGGCGATCCTTGGAAGCACTTGGTCTTCATCATAAATTACATACGTGCCCAATCCTATAGCATGATAATTGCCGAAAGGATCATTGTTTATGTGTTCACTCAACAGATCATCTTCTTTATCATTCCGATCTCTGCTCACCTTCTCTTCCTCTAGCAATTCAATGCAATACATTTCTTGCTTGGTGATAGAGGTATGTGCTACTTCAAAATTGATCAAGGCCTCATCCGCCACATGTTAAAAATGTAGAGCCTTTGATTCTATCTTCATTTTTGTGCCGTGCTTGGTCCTAAGTATCAGATGTGACCAATCCAAGGACATGTATCCGCCCACCTTTAAAGTAAATTCTTGGGATAGACAAAGACGAAACATAGGAGGAACATCTATGATCACTGTGTCCTGTGGGACTATGATACTTGGGTAGGCAAATAGAGTTAAAGGAAGCGCTTTGATGACACCTACGGTCTCAACTTTATTTCCATCAAGCTGCATCACCTCTCTTTTCATAGGTTCGTAGCTGAGTCCCAAAGCTTTGACTATCTGTTTCGGCATAATTGTTGTACTAGCGCCAGAATCAATCATAGTGTTGTGTAATAGCTTCTTTCCTACAATGAGGTTTAGGAAGAAGGGCTGAGGTTTTGACCTACTTCTGTCCTTGGCAGGAGATTCCTTTGTATTGTTTGTAAGGACCTTTGTTGGCGGTGTGTGAAAACCAACCTCTACACTGGCAGACAACTCTGTTGATGCCGGGTTGACCTCTTCCTGAAGCGCTTTTTGTAATAGCATCTTTTGTTCTGGGATAGCTAGAATGTCCCATAAAGACACATTAGCAGATGATTTATTCAATTGCTCTACCACATTAAAAGGTGGAAAACTCAAAGATTTCTGCTCCTTGGATCTTGCTATAAAAAATTCCTTTTGTGGTTGAGAAGGTGAAGGGACGGTTGAAGCACCGAGAATTTGATCGGACACGCCTTTGAGTTGCGGGCTGTCTGGATGTGAAACAACAGGCTCACCGGTGAATCTCCTCTTTGAGCATGTGTTATAGTCAAATTGTACCTACGGTGTTTTGGATATGAATGCGTCATTAGCGAACACCGTTTCTTCTTCTTCCATCTAGGAGAAAAGTGCATGATCAGGAGCAATATCTAATTCTTGTTCTAAAGACATTCCTTGCATTTGCACAGTAAGGACCGCACTCTCCATTTGTGGTGAGGCATATACATAACTTCTATTTTCTGTTGCCATGCTTTGGCTGCGTTGCTCTGCCACCTTTTGTTGTAGGTTGCCATGTGGATAGTTCTGGGGCATATGTGCATCACTGTAGGGGAAACACCATAGATTGATGTCATCAATAAGGTTGTTCTGCCCTACGGTTAATTCCCTGCTCAAGCTTGGGGACGTACTCGTCAGTGGAGAAGGCACCAGCACCATTTGGTTTGCAGTAGGTGTTGGTGGATTAGTGCGATGTGCACCTTGATATTGATTTTGTTGATAAGTAGATCACCTGCCTTGATATTTTTGATATGCGGGACGTGGGGGCGTTGATTGGTTCTGCTTGAGAGTTTTTATGTCATTTTCCATGGTTCGCAACATCTCCTTGAGGTTGCTCATTTCATCCTTGGAAGAACCTGATGTAGAAGCCACATTTTTAGGAGCCGCCGCATATGAGTGCATTGACTGGGCAGTTGCGGGCGCACTAGTCGATGCAACCTCTTGTGCGGAGATCGATATTTTAAGAAATATCGGCATAATAGGTTGAGGAGGCAATTTTCTACAATCTATCAAATGATTCTTAGCTTTGATAGCAGTACCATAAGCATTTGGTAGAGTGGCTCATCCCAAAGACTTGATCATCACAGAAATGTTAAGATTGATGGACTTTAGATAAAATATAAATGCCAACTAAGGAGTTGGGCGGATAGTAACAAGGATCCTCTACCAATTTGCGTGAAATCGGGCATTGAAGTCCGTCAGAGCCTCCTAGGGGGCTCATTTTATGACAGATAGCTAATAATATAATGAAGAACGATCTCCGTCATTTGAGAACCTTTCATAGAATGGATCTTCGAGCTTATCCTAGGTGCGAATTGAATTAGGAGTTAGCGCTTGATACCAATCCAAAGCCTTGCCTTTGAAAGATGCTGTGAGGAGCCTCAAGGCTACATTCTACGCTATAATACCTTGTACCTGACAAACGTCCACTACATTTTTCAAATGTTTTGTTGGTGTTTTTGAGTTGTCTCCGGCAAATTTGGGGATAGCTTTCATGGCCGAAACTGGGATAGCGCCCCAGACAGCGAGCACTACCGGGGCTACTAGGGGACTTTTAGTATCCCATGCTACATAGTTTCTGTTGGCGACCGACAACATGGTGAGAGGAAAGGGTGGTGGGAATGGAACGGTTACCAGCTGATTTGTGACCTGGACTGTCCCTAGTGGAGGTATTAGTAAACCTGGGTTACCTACAATTTAGGATCTAGTTACGGGCTGATGGCTCATACACCCTTCTACAATGCAATTTCATTAAGTTCGGGTCCCACCGGGTGTGCCAGAAAAAGAACAAATTGTTGACGCCAAAATTTGACAAGGTAATAGAGTCTTATGGTAAACTCAGTTTAAGGGGGACCTTTTGCACTAAATTGAGTAATCTCTGGATTTTTAGAGAAGTTGACTTGTTCTATAATGGGTTTTGGAAAGGGAAAAGGAAGTGGATATAATAAATTAAAGTCTAACCTAAGGCGATGTGCCAAGATTTGCTGGTGGGCACGATAAATCATAGATTTAAGGGCCTGAATAGTGTTGTTGTGTTCCAAAACGTCAGAGACTTAAGATTATAGCATAGACAATTCATTTATTGACATAAAATAATGTTGCATACATTCTCACTACTAAGAAGAGTCATTAGACATGATTTAGGAAAGCAAACTTGTATCCAACATATATAGAAGTTCTTCAAATGAAATGTCAAGATAGTATAAGGCACAATTCATAATTTAATCAAAGGATGAAAAATAGAAAGGCCGAACAATTGACACAGTCTGAAAGTTTTGCAATTTAAATAAAATAGTAATAGACACTTGGTGTCTTTTGATAAAACCAGTGTGTTTTCACCCAGATTCTGGACCATTTCCTCTTAATAGAGAAAGTATATATAGCAGAAAAACCTCCCACCACTTCGGAGAACAGCAACAGAAAATATCTCGCAATCTTCATGCAATGATGCCTGAATCAGAATATACCCAAGGCTGTTACAACAACATCAAGCCGGAACACAACATCTAGTCATCCCAGGCACAGGTGCATCCTCCGTAATGATGGCGGTGGTCCCATCCAGGCTTGATCAGACAAGTGTCATCCATTGTTGTGAATGATTATGACAAGTAGCATCCAATCGCATTATTTCATTCAACCAGCCCATCGCCCGCATAACAGATCAACCACTAGGCACGTGGTAGCCTTTCGCTGCCTGCATGAACCCTTCTCCCATCACTATCGAGGATTTGCGAAAATGCTACACATGTCGAAAGGGTTGAGAACCTTAACGCAGCGGAGGGAACACTCCATTAGCCAAGCATAAAAGACGCGTGACAACATTTTGCTGCTCGTGGTTACTATTTCATCCCCACATTGAAAAATTCCTGAACGGTTGCCATGTAGCAAGATGTGGGGCCCGTTGACACTTTTTAGGAATGACGGCTTCGTGAAAGCCTTTCGCAGCCCGACGAGGCTTCAAGGAAACAAGAAACAAAACATCCTGTAACAGCGACACATGGACGCACGGCGCAGTTTCCTAGGATCTGAAAGGAAAGCCGATATCGGAAGCTGCAAAGAGTAGGTGCACAAAGTGGTAGATCAAAAATTTGATAAAAAGCAGAGCAAACTCAGTGATGCATAGGCCGACGCACACATAATGCAAAAATAAACCCGAAGGGAGCTGCTCAAATATTTATTTAACAGTTACATTACAAGGAAACTTCCCTTATAACATTGGGAAGGGTACAAAAGTACAATAATGAAAGAGAACTCTTCATAGGTACAATATTCTCTGTGCAAGCTCCGAGATCACTACAACTGCATCCATGTCATGATCACAACTGGGGACGCAATGGGTGCATTGCATGTTTCCACTCGACCGTGTGGACCCTAAGGAACACCCCCTTGCAAGGAGTTGATAATAAATAACCCTCGGCCACAAATTCAAACATAAAGGACACACATCACAAGACTCAAGCCCATGAACAACATAAACATCGATAGTAAATAAACAACTAAAACAACTCCATAGGCACAAGAACAAGGGAAACAAAGGGGCATAATGGGAGAGTTTCATCGCATGGCCTTCATGGATTCACCAGACTACCTATAATCTAGGAGCCACCTCCATCTATGGTTAACCAAACATCATGTTTCAAGGTGCCGCCCCATAGGGTGACTCATGCGGAGCCATCTACCTTTCGTGAAGACAAGGTAGTGACCTTATTGACCAGGTCTTCCCACCTGTCCTTAGCCTTTGGGAGAGCTAACGATAGGGGTGAGGTGTTTATTTTTATCTTGTTATGTGATAACTAACCCAACCCACTAAGTAAATTAAATAAGTTTTCACTTAATTAGGGAAACTCTTTCAAGGGTGACCACTTGTACATTGGCCCCAAGAAGAGCCACTCTTCCCTATGGTTTCCCTAAAACCAAAACCAAAAAATGGGTACCACAATGTTCAACCAAAAGAATCATAGCTCACAACAGGTTACCACCCACAAATTCCCACATGGTATCAACATGAACCAAAAATATGCAACCATAGAAATGCATTCACACTTTCCCTAACCTCTGGAGATAACACTAAAACATACAAGAACAAAGTAAAATATCACATCTAATTAAATAACACCATATGATTAACTATAAAGAATTTAAATAATAAATCATCCAATTCTCAATCAAATAACCATTTTCATCAATTAAAAATCAAAGTAAGGAAATTCACTAATACTTCTATTTATTCACTAATACTTCTATTTATCCCAAGCACAATAATCAATTTAATAAATATCTTCCTACACTTAAATAATTCATTTATTAAATATCTAAGTCTATAAACTTTCTAAAAAGCTAATTAAAAAGCAACAATGATAATTCCATGATTTATCTAAACATAATAAAATAAACTTTCTTTTAAAAAAAAATTAAAGATACTAACTAAATTTATTAAAAACCAATTATAAATCATTCAATAATTTCAATTTTTTTAACTATATTTTATTTTCTGATTTTAAATATTTTCCACACAGAATATTCTAAATTATGATTTTTCTAAGATAATGGAAATCTAATCTTTATTTTAAAAATCAGTTCAAAGTAAAAATCAAATTTAAGATATTAATCTTCTAATTTCAAAATTTGATTATAATATTTATTTATTTTAAACAACTATTTTGATATATCATAGTACAGTTTGACTGGAAAATAATGAAAACAAATTCTACAGTATATTTCAAATCACAAATTTCATTTTCCTCAGATTCTAAATACAACTTAAATTAAGACATTTTCAAACAAAATTTACAAATAATATTTTTCCCCTTTATATATAATTTTTTTCAAGAGAATAACTTATTTTTATTTTTCATTATTTTCTCACATTTCTTGCATATACACTATATATATATATATATTAATATATATATATTTATTTAAAAATTACATAACATAATAAAATATCATATATATGTTTATTTTATCCAACAATTTTCCCATAAAAGAAATACAGTGACAAAAGAGAAGTGTAAAAATTTCCAGAGTGCTCGAATAGGGAAAATACAGGGAACGAAAGGGTTCTCAAATGAGAGAGATTTTTAGAGGTTTAAAGCTGACAAGAATCCAAAGACAGAGGGAATCAAGCTTTCAACAGGAATTCCAGAATGAAAATTACAGAGAGGAAGGAGAAATCTAGAGACAAGAAGAAATAATTACAGAGAATGGGATTTTCCCAAACACACACATAAAACATATATTCTCTTTCAAACATAATTTCATTTCTCCTTTTAAGAACTAAATCTACAAAGATTAAATTATGAAATTCAAATTACCCAGAATCCTACACAAAGCTCGATTCGAGGACGAAATGATGTGCGACTCCAGCTAGCTGTAATCTTCTGAAATCCGGAGATTCAAAACCCCAACAACAACGGATTCAACATCAAAACTCAGTGCAAGCCAAAAATAAAATTTTCTTAGATCAAATCGACAAAAAACTACACTGATTACTAATCCTCAGAAAAATTTTCAACAATTTTTTTTGAGTTGCAGACATTTTTTTCATTTCCTCCCTCTTGCTTTTTCGAAAAAGCAATATTTGGAAATATACTTTTTCCAAAAAAACCAAATTAGAAGTTGTCATAAATTTTCCGACAACTTTCCCATGCAAATTCCACTTAACCCACCATTTTTTCCATTTTCCAATTTTGGAAGAAGAATCTTCCATAATTAATTTACACCAAAAAAATATTCCTTTTAAATATTTTAATTTCATTTAATAAAATTAATTTTTTGAAAAATACACAATTAATTAATAATAATTTTCAACAACATTTCACTTAATTATAATTGAAGTTTAAAATTTATTTTATTAAATCACCTTTTTCTAATTATAACAAATAAGATAATGATTTCCTTAACTTTATTTCTTTTAAAAATAAACCATAATAATTTATCTAACTATTTATTTAATTTAATGGTTTAAATTAAAGGATAGCTTCACATTTTAAAATAACAATAAAAGTGCTAATATACACCATAATTTTCAAAGTATTAATATCATAAGCAATATTGAACCTTTCATTAATTTAATATTTTGTACCATAGACTAGCATTTAATTTAAATCATAAAGTACTAGATCAAGCCATAAACACACTTATAAAACTCATGAAATAAAATGATTTAATTAACAAGCATAACAACATGAACGAAGTACGAACATGACATGAAAAATCCCTGGACCAACCACTGATATAGGTCGGGGTACTTTCTTACCAACTCCCTAACCACATCAACTATTGGGTTTGTAGGATGCACTCAGACCTGACAATGCGGGTGGAGTAGACACCCAGTACCTGCATTCCTGCATAACACAAAACGTCAAACAACATATAGACATGCAAATAATTCATAGTCAAACACATTGTGAAGGAGAGTTATGGTGAGGCAGGGCGCTCATGGATGAGTTATGCCACCTTGTCTCCTTCACCAAAATCAAATACAGTAAACAAAATCTAGGCATCACATCATCAAAATAACTCACAAAGTAACAACATCATAACATGAGTATCCCACACATAAGTCCAACTATCATAAGAAAATAAGCATAACTGTCTGCCATGCCCAACACATAGCAAAAAAGCTGTCAAACAGAGTACCAAATATGCATCAAAACATAACCAGAAATCACACTAAAGAAAAAAACACACACCAAAGCAATATCAAAGTATCAGAACATGAGAGGCACTACATCCTCCCCCCTAGAAATAGGATTACTCCTGGAAGCTAGAAAAAAAAATAAGGAAAAGAGGCTCAGATGAGGGATGCATCCTCCCATGTCGCTGAAGTCTCATCATTCGGGTCCCTTTGGACCTACACCTGATCAATTTCTCTTCCCCTAAGCGCTAGTCTCCTATACTGCAGAATGACCACGGGCTCTAGTGTGAGCTACCCGTCCTCGACCTGAAGAGCATTCCAATCCAGTACATGAGATAAATCAGGAAAGTAAGGCCTAAGAACGAAAACATTGAACACATCATGAATGCATGCAAGGATGGGCGACAAGGCTAAACGGTAAGCAACGGGTCCAATCCTCTCTAGAACCTCAAACAAACCCACAAAACGAGGCACCAACTTGGATCCTTTTTTGTAATAGATAGGGCTCTTATGTGGATGCACATGAAGAAACACACGATCACCCATTGAAAACTGACGATCAACCCTATGAGCATCGGCATATTTCTTCTATCGATCTTGAACTGCTACCAAGTGCTCTCTGATGCGAGTGACTTGTTGCTCCATTTCTTCTAGCATATCTAGCCCAAGAAGAATCATGTCCTCCAAATGGTCCCAACTTAGAGGAGTTCGACACAGGCGACCATACAAAGCCTAGAATGGTGGCATCCCGATCAAATTGTGGTAACCGTTATTGTAGGAAAACTCAACCAAATGTAGATAGTCTTCCCATTAAGATTGTTGATCCATAACATACATGCAGATCATGTCCTCGAGAACCTAATTGAACCTTTCGGTCTGACCATTTTTTTCTGGATGGTAAGTAGAACTGAAGTTCAATTGTGTTCCCAGGGCACGCTGCAATGAGGTCCACAACATAGAAGTGAACACTTGATCACTATCAGAAATGATTCTTCGCAGAATCTCGTTCAGCCTCACAATGTCATCCATGAAAATTTTAGCCACATACGATGCAGTATAGGAAGACCGAATAGGGAAGAAATGTGCCACCTTATTCAACCTATCAACGGTGACCATGATAGCATCATGTCAACGTGTAGTCATCGACAACCCAACAATGAAGTCAATAGATATAATATCCCATTTCCATTCCGGAATGGGATTGGGCTACAAAAGACCTACTAGATGATGGTGCTCTACCTTCACCCCGTGACACTCCAAGAATCTTGCCAAAAGATCTGCTATATCCCTCTTCATCCCTGCCCAAAAGACAATAGACGAAGATCTGCATACATCTGTTTAACTCCTGGATGAACTGAATAAGGAGCCCAGTGAGCTTCAAACATGATTAGGGTATGAAGACCCTTTGAGGAAGGAATATATTTGTGACCTGAACATCGCAAAATTCCATTGGACTCAAGAGTATAACCAGTAAACCTTCCCTCAAGCACTCTACCCGACTCCATCTCCCACTTCACCTCTTGGAACCAGTTGTCTGAAGGAAGTGTTGTAAGAATCTGACCTTTTAGGTAAACCTCAAGAGTCACAGAGGATAAATCATGATGGCGACGTCTTAGAGCATCTACCACTACATTCTCCTTGCCCTGAATATATTTCACTTCAAAATTGTACTCATAGAGAAATTCCACCCATCTTCTCTATCTAGCATTAAGATTCGGCTGCATGAAAATGTATTGCAAACTGTGATGGTCACTGTGCAACTCGAACCTATGGCCCAACAAGAAATTCCTCCACCTTACCAGGGCATGAACAGTTGTGGTCAACTCCAAGTCGTGAGTAGGGTAATTTAGCTCATGGTCCTTGAGCTTACGTGACTCATATGTTATCACCCCATCGTCCTACATCAAAATAGCCCCTAACCCTTCCAAGGATGCATCTGTACAAACCACAAAGTCATGAGCCAGATCAGGAACAACAAGAATAGGTGCACTAGTCAGCTTCTCTTTAAGAGTTTGAAAATCCAATGGACACTTTTCTGACCAATCATATTTCTTTCCTTTCCTCTACAGAGAGGTGATAGGATGTACAACCCTAGAGAAACCCTGTACAAACCACCAATAATAGCCCGCAAATCCCATAAAGTTGTAAATTTCTGGAAAATTTTGGGAGTAGGCCAATCTATAATAGCTTGGATCTTTGAGGGATCCACAACAATTCCTTCTTCAGAGATCACATGCCCCAAGTATTTCACTTTAGACTTATAAAATTCGCACTTTGTCAAGTTTGCAAACAACTGGTTTTCTCTCATGCACTACAACACTAGCTTCAGGTGCTCCTCATGCTCCTCCATGGATCTAGAGTAGATAAGTATGTCATCGAGAAACACGAGCACAAAATGGTATAGATAGGTCCAGAAAAAACCATTCATTAAGCTCATGAAAACTGAGGGTGCATTAGTTAGCCTGAATGGCATGACAGTAAATTAATAATGTCCATACCAGGTACAAAATGCAGTTTTGTGAATATCCTCCTCAGCAATCCGCAACTGATGGTATCCTGATTTGAGGTCAATTTTAGAGAACACCTTTGCTCCCTTGATCTGGTCAAGCAGATCATCAATCCTTGACAAAGGGGTAGTGATTCTTCACTGTCAACTTGTTCAATTTCATGTAATCAATACACAGATGGAGTGAACCATCCTTCCTTTTCACGAAAATGACTAGTGCTCCCCAAGGGGAAACACTAGGATAGACAAACCCCTTTTCGAGCAATTCTTCCAACTACAACCAGAGTTCTTGAAGCTCCCGAGTTGTCATCTTGTAAGGAGCCTTAGAGATAGGCTCAACTCCTGGAACGAGATCAATTCAGAAGTTGATGTCACGCTTAGGTGGCATCCCAGGTATCTCACTTGAAAACACATTAGAAAACTCCTTCAAGAGAGGATAATCATCCAAAGTTATCTCTCGACTCTTCTCCATATCCAGGTCACTAACTGAGACCGCAAAAAATTGACACCCTTGATAGAAACATCTCTTCAACTGCATTGTGGAGATAATCCTCAAGGAGATAGGATTTTGAATGCCAACAATTTCAACCTCACCTCCAAAATCATCCCGACAATGAACAGACTTACAACGAAAATCAATTTTTGCCTGGTGTTCACTCAACCAATCCATCCCAAATATGACATCATAAGAACCCAGGGGAAGAATCCAAAGATCCACCAAAGTCACAACTGAACCAAACTCCAACTTACATCCTGGAACAAGAGACTCCATTGACACTTTTTCCCCAAAAGCTAATTATTCAACATGCCACTTAACACCTTGCTTTGTTGCAACCAGATTACAATGCTTAACAACTAAAGGGGAAATAAGGGAATCTGATGCACCACAATAAAAAATTATAGAAATAGGAGTGCCCTGCAAAAAAATTGATACCTCCACCACAGTGCCCTAGTGATCGGCCTGACGATTATCTACCACCGTGAAAACCTGATGAGACCTGCCAATGTCTCCAACGGTCAACTTAGATGTTGTCGGCCTCTAACTAAACCTTGCAGTGCTCCTCTGCGGACACTGTCTGGAAATATGTCCCTACTTCCCACAACTGAAACACCCAGTACCATGGCCAAAGCCTTTGACACTAGAAGGAACATTAGACTTCTAATAGCTACCACGACTAGGTGCAGGCTGTGAGGACTATGCTAGCTGCTCAAACTAGTTATGTTGCGATCTCTTCCAATGACTGTTCCTCCTTGACTGAAATCTATTGCTTTGATGAGACTACAAGGGTTTATTCTTTGAATGAAACTATTGTTGTCCACCCTTAGCAGGTGCAGAATAAGCCCTAGAAGGACCTATAGCCTGAGACTTCCCACCACATGAACCACCACCTGCAGTAGGAGTACTACTGATATGAACTCCAACGTGACCTCCTAAAGCCAAGGTCAAATAATCCTCCACAAGGTGAGCTTTCTCGAAAACAACCTCCATCATCTTCAACTCGAATAGTCATACACCCCCACTAATCCTAGCATTCAGACCTTTAACAAAATGTTGTACTAGCATAGCCTCATCATTAGCAATTTTGGTGTACTGCTTAAGCTCAAAGAGGTGGCACTCATACTACTCTACGAACATTTTCATCTATCTCAAGTCATGGAATTCATCTTCTCGATACTACCTCTAGTGATCAGATAAGAAATGGGCCCTAAACCATTCTAAGAACAATTCCCATGTCACTGAACTGATGTCAAAGTGTAATTTTTGTTCTTCCAGTTGCCACCATGTGGATGCAAATCCTCTGAGGTGCATGATGGTGCACCTTTCCCTAGTATTATTGTCGTAGGGATGCATAAAAAAGCATCGATCTAGATCAATAAGCCAGTTTTAGCTTCTGAACCTCCACCAGAGCCATCATAAATAGGAGGACGTACCCTAAGGAGATCTCTCATATGTCCAACGACCACTACATCCTGATCTTCCAGTATCTCATTCCTCCTCAGCAACCGCTCTATCTCTTTGATCACCCATTGCTCATCCTACCTAGGACTCAGATGGCAAAGAACATCTTCCAACAACTGACGCAACTACTCACCACCTTGAATTTGCTGCTCTGGATCAGGGCCTCCACCCGAAGGGTTGTTCTGGGAACCCTAATTTCCCTCCTACTCTGATTCATGGGAGATCTGAGGTGGAGAATTATGATGGCTAGCTCTGTGACCACCATGGCCATGACCACGACCATGTCCACATCCACGACCCCTAGGCATGATTCTGCGCAACAAGAAAGGGATTACATAAGTTCAAAGTTACACAACAAGATTAACATTCTGGGTTTACTTAACCTACAATACCCAGTGTTGTTAACCTTGGCTTTGATACCAAGTTGTAATGCCCTGCCACACAAACCCCATAGGACAACTACAACAAAAAATAAAATAATTTTTTTTTGAAAATAACAATTACACAATGCAACAAATAGACATTTATACAACATAGATACAACATAGATATAACATAAAGCATTAACCTAATCCTATGGGGTACATGGTGCGTTACTTAAACGAACCCAACAATTAACGATAAATGATACTAACTAAAGGGGAAGAAAGAAATGAGAATAAAACATGATATAAGTACAACAAGAATAAGATATAAATTCATAAACATAAATCACATAATACTATATTCATTTTCAAAGTTCAAAGTTACAAATGGGGAATACATTTCCACAATTCAACAAAATATAAAATCAAAGTTACATTACAAGGCCACTTCCCTTATAACATTGGGAAGGGTACAAAAGTACAATAATGAAAGAGAACTCTTCATAGGTACAATCTTCTCTGTGCGAGCTCTGAGATCATTGCAACTACATCCATGTCACGATCACAACTGGGGACCCAATGGGTGCATTGCACATTTCCACTCGACCGTGTGGACCCGAAGGAACACCCCTCATGCAAGGAGTTGATAAGAAAGAACCCTCGGCCACAAACTCAAACATAAAGTACACATGTCACAAGACTCAAACCCATGAACAACATAAACATCAACAGTAAATAAACAACTAAAACAACTAAAACAACTCCATAGGCACAAGAACAAGGGAAACAAAGGGGCATAATGGGATATTTTCATCGCAAGGCCTTCATGGATTCACCAGACTACCTATAATCTAGGAGCTGCCTCCATATATGGTTAACCAGACATCATGTTTCAAGGTGTCGCCCCATAGGGTGACTCATGCGGAGCCATCTACCTTTCGTGAAAACAAGGTAGTGACCTTACTGACTAGGTCTTCCCACCCTTAGCCTTTGGGAGTGCTAACGACAGGGGTGAGGTGTATATTTTTATCTTGTTATGTGATAACTAACCCAACCCACTACATAAATTAATTAGGTTTTCACTTAATTAGGGAAACTCTTTCAAGGGTGACCACTTGTACACTGGCCCCAAGAAGAGCCACTCTCCCCTATGGTTTCCCTAAAACCAAAACCAAGAAATGGGTACCACAATGTTCAACCAAAAGAATCATAGCTCACAACAGGTTACCACCCACAAATTCCCACATGGTATCAACATGAACCAAAAAGATGCAACCATAGAAATGCATTCACACTTTCCCTAACCTCTAGAGATAACACTAAACCATACAAGAACAAAGTAAAATATCACATCTAATTAAATAACACCATACGATTAACTATAAAGAATTTAAATAATAAATCATCCAATTCTCAATCAAATAACCATTTTCATCAATTAAAAATCAAAGTAAGGAAATTCACTAATACTTCTATTTATCCCAAGCACAATAATCAATTTAATAAATATCTTCCTACACTTAAATAATTCATTTATTAAATATCTAAGTCTATAAACTTGCTAAAAAGCTAATTAAAAAGCAGCAATGATAATTCCATGATTTATCTAAACATAATAAACAAACTTTAAAAAAAAAAAAATATTAAAGATACTAAATAAATTTATTAAAAACCAGTTATAAATCATTCCCTAATTTCAATTTTTTTAACTATATTTCATTTTCTGATTTTAAATCTTTTCCACACAGAATATTCTAAATTATGATTTTTCTAAGATAATGGAAATCTAATCTTTATTTTAAAAATCAGTTCAAAGTAAAAAGTATATTTAAGATATTAATCTTCTAAGTTCAAAATCTGATTATAATATTTATTTATTTTAAACAACTATTATGATATATCACAGTACAGTTTGACTAGAAAATAATGAAATCAAATTCTACAGTATATTTCAAATCACAAATTTCATTTTCCTCAGATTCTAAATACAATTTAAATTAAAAGACATTTTCAAAAACAAATTACTTATAACATTTTTCCCCTTTATATATAAACAACAATTTTCCCATGAAAGAAGTACAATGACAAAAGAGAAGTGTAAAAATTTCCAGAGTGCTCGAATAGGGAAAATACAGGGAACGAAAGGGTTCTTAGATGAGAGAGATTTTCAGAGGTTTAAAGATAAGAAAAATCCAAAGACAGAGGGAATCAAGATTTCAACAGGAATTCCATAATGAAAATTATAGAGAGGAAGGAGAAATCTATAGACAAGAAGAAATAATTACAGAGAATGGGATTTTCCCAAACACACAAAAAACATATTTTATCTTTCAAACATAGTTTCCTTTCTCCTTTTAAGAACTAAATCTATAGAGATCAAATTATGAAATTTGAATTACCTAGAGTCCTACGCAAAGCTCAATTCGAGAACTAAATGATGCGAGACTCCAACTAGCTGCAATCTTCTGAAATCCAAAGATTCAAAACCCCAACAACAACGGATTCGACAGCAAAACCCAGTGCAAGCCAAAAATAAAATCTTCTTAGATCAAATTGACAAAAAACCACACAGATTACTAATCCTCAGAAAAATTTTCAACAATTTTTTTTGAGTTGTAGACATTTTTTTCATTTCCTTCCTCTCGCTCTTTCAAAAAAGCAATATTTGGAAATATACTTTTTCCAAAAAAGCCAAATCAGAAGTTGTCATAAATTTTCCGACAACTTTCCTATGCAAATTCCACTTAACCCACCATTTTTGCCATTTTCCAATTTTGGAAGAAGAATCTTCCATAATTAATTTACACCAAAAAAATATGCCTTTTAAATATTTTAATTCCATTTTAATAAAATTATTTTTTTGAAAATACATAATTAATTAATAATAATTTTCAACAACATTTCACTTAATTATAATTGAATTTTAAAATTTATTTTATTAAATCACCTTTTTCTAATTAAAACAAATAAGAAAATGATTTCCTTAACTTTATTTCTTTTAAAAATAAACCATAATAATTTATCTAACTATTTATTTAATTTAATGGTTTAAATTAAAGGATAGCTTCACATTTTAAAATAACAATAAAAGTGCTAATGTACACCATAATTTCCAAAGTATTAATATCATAAGCAATATTGAACCTTTCATTAATTTAATATTTTGTACCATAGACTAGCATTTAATTTAAATCATAAAGCACTAGATCAAGCCATAAACACACTTATAAAACTCATGGAATAAAATGATTTAATTAACAACCATACCCACACAAACGAAGTACGGACATGACATGAACAATCCCTGGACCAACCACTGACATATGCGTGGGTACTTTCTTACCAAATCCCTAACCACATCAACTATTGGGTCTGTAGGATGCGCTCAAACCCGACAAAGCGGGTGGAGTTGGAACCTGGTACTTGCATTCTTGCATAACACAAAACGTCGAACAACATATACACATGCAAATAATTCATAGTCAAACACATTGTGAAGGAGAGTTACGGTGAAGCAGGGTGCTCACGGATGAGTGATGCCACCCTGTCTCCTTCACCCGAATCAAATACAATAAACAGAATCTAGGCATCACATCATCAAAATAACTCACAAAGTAACATAATCATAACATGAGTATCCCACACATAAGTCCAACTATAATAAGAAAATAGGCATAACTATCTGCCATGCCCAACACATGGCAGAAAAGCTGTCAAACAGAGTATTAAATATGCATCAGAACATAACCAAAAATCACACTGAAGCAAAAAACATACACCAAAGTAGTATCAGAGTATCAAAACATGAGAGGCACTGCATCTACTGAAGGATAGATTCACCCTAGGGTGAATGGGTCCTGGTTAAGGTGTCCAGAATAAGTTTTGATAGTCCTCTAATGCTGGATCTTGGATTCAGTTTGACATAGGTCCCATTATTGGAAAGTCAGAAAGAAAATCTATAATTAACTTTTTGTGGCTTGACAACAATGATGACAAAAAATGTAAGCATGCAAAATTTATCGTTTGAGATCTCTTCAATCCTTCTTCAACATGTAATCTATACATACAAAAAGAGAAGAAAATTTGTTTATTTTGAATGATACTTTATCCTGGTCAAACCCCATGTTTGGTAATTAAACCTTGATAGAAAGATAATGGCAATTGATAAATGGAAGGAAATTGTGAATGAACACTTGCATGTTACGACTCACCAAACCTTCAATAGCTTCCCTTAGAGGACTAAATTCAAACACATCACTTCAAGGAACTTGATCTTTCTTTTCTTGATTAAAAAATTGAAAATGATTGGATGCCTTGAGGATCAACAATACATGTTAGCCTTTACAAGATGACATGAACACACATAAGCTTGAACATGATGATAGGATCTTGAATGCTCTAAAAAATGAAGTAAATAAATTTTCTCTTGAATGCTCTTGACAATAATATTTTCTCATATGAAGTTCACCTCTTGTTTCTTCTTAAGTGTTAGTGTTTTCAAATGATAAAAAGACTGTATTTATAGGTGTTTATCTAATTTCTTGAAAATTAGATTCAAAAAGCCAACAAATGCATATTGAATTTGAATCATTAAAATACCGCCAAAAACATATTAAAATTTGAGTCCTAGGACTTAAGGGGGACCCACAAGTCTAAGACATAGATGATCCAATGTGATTAAAATATTAATTGCATTAATTAAATGTTTGTTCCCCTTTTAGAAAATAGGAAAAAGAAGGCTTTGGAATGCATAATTTGGAAAACTAGAAGCTTAATTAAGTCCAATTAATTAAGGGACACAAACATAGTGTGAAATTGTAAAGGTATATAATTTCCTACACTACATTTAGCTCCCATTTTAGTGAGAGTATGAACCAATGCTCATACTCACACAAAAGTAGATAAATATGCATCAAGAGTGGTCCAGATGTAAAAATGTTGATAAGATAGGATGACAAAGATCAAGGGGGTGGCTAAGCCCCCAGGATCTAAGATCCCATGAAAAACCAACATAAGGAAAAAGGGACACACAAGATGTGTATGATATGTGCATTAAAGACAAGATACAATAGCATACAATGTTAAAGCTAATAAAAAAAGGAAATTACGAAAGATTGTACTAGAATGGTTGTGTTTTTGTCCATAAAAAATATTCACAAGTAAAAAACTCATTGTCCACTATGCGAACAAAATATATACCCACGAGCTAGTGAAAATCCATTGTCCACTAGGTGAGGAAAAATGATAAAAATGATCATGATTCTATGCCAACGCTACACTAAGTTCAATCTATATGAACAAAGTGAAGCAAGAAATGTCAAAATGCAAAAATAAAATAATGCCAATGTATTCCCCCACATTAAAGAAATTGCTAAACACCATGCTATGAACAATTTATTTAAAGTAGAAATAAAAAATTCCAGTTGATAAAAGGGAAATGAGAGCTTATTTGGAAAGCCCTATGCCAATCATATGTTTCAAAATAAAGCCATGTCATAAAAAGGAGGTTTCCCCCACATGCAATCCAAAAATGAATGACATAATGGGTCCATGGATTCAGGGTCAGCGTATGAATTTGCGATATAATAGATCTTGGAACAATCATCATTCCCCAAATACTTCATGGAACAACAAACACAAAGGAGGAATGACACATAGAGAGTGATAAAAAAGAAAATATTTTGGGTCAACATGGAAGAGACTTGCATATCTTGATGCCTTTCATCATCCCCAAAAGGAAAACATGGGACAAAAGAAAAGATAGTGTTTACGACAGATAGAATAATGGAGATACAAATAGAAGAATGTCACGACATATTCACTTCCTTTGTATCCTTGTACCAATGGAGTAACAAGCGTCATCTAAAGAAATCTCACAAAAATAAAGACATGCAAAGAAACACGATATAGGGGATCAAATTGCATACATGCAATAACAAAGAAAATAGAAAGAAAATAAAATCTAGTATGACACATGCGATCCAACCTAAAGAAAGTCATCTGCATCCCAATATTTTTCATCATATGTGGAAGGCGGATAACTAGTCAAAGGGGAAACAACAAGTGTCATACTAGGAGCACCACCAAGTTTAACACATGGTGATTTACTCTTGTTAAGAGGATCATCACGGTTGCACCCATCTAAGTTCATGGAGAAGGAAAATAAAAAATTCATCTCATTATGCACTTCCTCATCAATCTTAATAATATCATCATCACCATCCAAGTTAACCATAGCAGGAGGTCTAATGACAGACCATTGTATTCTCTTGTTTTTTTTTTGGCGAAGGTGGAGAATCATAATTCTTTGTTTGAGTTAGTTTTTGATCTCATATTATTGGTTTATTGTTTTCTTCTAACTAATTAGAAATAGTACACTGTCTATGCCTACACTCTTTAGCATTTAGGTTTCTTCTTGCATAGTTTTCAAGTTGTGATGATCTAGGAGCGGGTTTATTAACCATTGATTTATTTTCTTCCCACAAGGGAGGAACAAAAGGAACTGTTGAGGGTTGGGAAACCACTGTCTCTTTAGGTTTATAAACTTGTTTTATCTTAGGAGGAACCAAAGGATTTTTATGGTTATCTCTTGGTCTCTTGTAGGAAATAGGTGGAAGAATAGCATCATATTTTATTTCTTTTGGTTCAAGCATAGGTTCGTCCACAACAATTGGAGTGGGAGGACCAACTATGGATCTTTCTGTTTTAGGTGGGATATTGACAAGGGATAACTCTACTATATGTTTTTCTTTAAACTTTTGATAGGATTTGAAAAAGAAGTCTTCATAAGGATTTATAGGTTCCATAGGTTTAGGAAAAAAGAAATCCAATGAAAAGTTTCCACAGGAAGATAAAGGATTAAAACCACTATGATGCATGGTAAAAATTTCATTTCCCAATGGAAATTTCAAGTATTTATGAATGACCGACAAGAAAACATCCATGGAGCATAGCCATGGATAGCCTAACTTCACACGAAATTGATTTGACATCTAATTGTTCTAGTCCAAATTTTAATGGAAGAGTGATCAAACCTATTATAGGGTGAGAAAAACCATCATGCATTTTGATCCATGCTTTTGATTTTTCATAAAAATCTTGGTAAAGTTCATGCACAAATAATAGTTCCTCAATGATCAGATTCTCCACACACACAAGATTAATTAATATCCCATTTGTAGGATTTTCATTCATTCTTCTGGCTATATAAAGAGGACCATCGGGTGCATGTTTAATTATATCATAATTATGTGAGAAAGTAATGTCAAGAGATAATTTGGTTTGGCCTTTACGAGGTTGAATTCCAATGATTCCAATCATGGTATGTAGATCATCATCATTATCACTCTTGTCATCATTAGTTATGTCTTGTGTCTTGTCAACATTCATCACATCATTCTTGGTATCACTAGATTTTACAAATGAGATGTTATGATTTGGCATTGGATTGGTAAAGATTTTCAAATTTTGATGGGGTGGGGGAACAAATTTATTTCCTTGATCATTAACACCACCCAACTGAATATGATTAGAATCAATGAGGTCTTGTACTATATGTTTAAGACACCTACATCATTTTGTATCATGTCTAATTTTTCAATGATATTGAAAAAAGGCATTGGGATTATGGTTCAAATGTAAAGGTTTGGTTGTATCAAGAGGTCTAATAGTAGGTAAGGTGATCAAGTTCTTGCTCAAGAGTTGTAACATGATTGAATGGAGAGTATCAAGTAGTAGAGTGAATTTCTTATTCTGCTCTTGGAGTTGATATGGAGTTTTTTTTTGGTAGCCACTTGAGGTTCAACATGATGGATTGGTTGGGGTTGATTTATCTGTATAAAGCTCTTATTTGGTTTCCTAAATGGTTGAAAATTATTATGATACATAATTTCAAATTTTTTAGGATGGGTTGAAGTAGATTTTTTTGTACGTATACTAAGTGAGTTCTAATAATCATGGAGAGTTGTGCATAAGTGTGTAAAAGAGGGACATTTCATCATCCCAAGCTTGTATTAAATACTTTTTTATAATTTTTCAATGAACATCCTTTGAAGATCAACATTAGCAAGATTAATGTTGCTTTGTGAGTAAAGCAGTTGATAATGTGCTATAAAATCAGTGACCTTTTTATCTACTTTTTGCTTACATTGCATCAAATTAGGTAGGGCCATCTTAGGACCAATGTGCACTTGAAATGGTTGAGAAAGGAATAAAAAATCTAATTAAATGATTGGATTGAGGTATTTGGTAAGGAGCAAAACCATTCCAAGGTTGTATCTTTTAAGGACCTAGGAAAAAGATTACCCAAGAGCTTATCTTAAAAAATGAAGTCACTACATAAGGCTATGTATGCTGAAACATGGTTGCTAGGATCTCATTTACCACCATATTCCTCAAATCTAGGAATCTCTATGCCTTGTGGTATTTGTGAACTCTGAATATCTCCAATGAAAATGGGTTTATTTTAACATATTGTGAAGGTTCATTTTGATTTTGGTTCAATGTTTCTATTTGTTGTTGAAGGCATGTGACATTTTGTAAAATTTAATTTATGACATAATCATTGGTTGTGTTTTGATATGGAGGGGAATATGGTGGAGGTGTATATGTGTTGAGAGGACAAGTGAATTACAAGATTGTGAGAGGTGGAGGGTTTGGAGATATAATGTTTGAATTCACAAAGGTAAAAGGATTTTCAGTGGAAATACCCAAATTTGGAGTGATATTGTTGGTTGGTTGCATTGTTGTAGTGACAGTTGAATGAATGTATGTAGGAATAGAGGCTATGGTTGTAGGGGAGGAATTTGATTTCCTCCTTGACTTTGGGTGTATCCCAAATTTTCAGCACAACTAGCCATTGTAGGGATATGGTTATCAATAATGTGAGCTAGGCTACACACAATATCTATTCCATGTTCATTATCAACCATTCTTCTCATGTTATCTATGATAGGAACCATAGTACCAAAAATACATTTTGTACTCACAAAATCTTGAAGTTTTTCTAATACTTTATCCATTTGTTTGAGTTTCTCTTGAGGGATGTGAGCAACAATGGTTTGAACATCAGTAGAAGTAGTTTCAATGGTAATTTGGTCATAGGACATGTGATATCAGGGATGGAATCCAACATGGGTTGACTAGCTTCAACATTATGAGTGAAAGATTTGGAAAACCCAGGATCCATAACTAATGTACCAGCATGGGATTTCATGAGTCTTGAAAGTTGGATCCTTTTCCCACTAATTTCATTAGGAAAGAGATCACAAGGTGTAAAGATTGACTTTCAACCTCAATGGTGAGCCAATTGGACCTGGATCTTAGTTCCTTAGGACAATAGGAAGATCTAAAATTAAATTGAAATGATTTGATGCACTTAAACTAATGAAACAATATGACCTAGATGATAAAATGTAAATTGTCAAAGATATAGAAATAAAAATGACGGCTTGTAGGAAGATCTGAGAAGAATCTAGACACATGTAACTGCCTCTAGAAATTTATTTTGAGCTCTGTTGAAGGATAGATTCACCCTAGGGTGAATGGGTCCTGGTTAGGGTGTCCAAAATAAGTTTTTATAATCCTCTGATGCTAGATATTGGCTTCAATTTGAGATAGGTCCCATTGTCGGAAACTTAGAAATAAAATTTGCAGTTGAGTTTTTGTGGCTTGACAATAATGATGACAACAAATTTAATAATGCAAAAAATTCTCATTTTAGATCTCTTCAATCCTTCTTCAACCTATAATCTGCACATACAAAAATACAATAAAAGTTATTTGTTTTGAATAGGGGTTTGCCTCAAACCTAAGTTTGGTAATTAAACCTTGATAGAAAGATAATGGAAATTGATAAATGGAAGGAAATGATGAATGAAAAATTTCTTGTTACAACTCACTAAACCTTCAATGGCTTCCCTTAGAGGGCTAAAGTCAAATACATCAATCCAAGGAACTTGGTCTTTATTTGCTTGATTAAACACTTGAAAATGCTTGGATGCTTTAAGGATCAACAATACATGTTGAAATGAACACACATAAGATTGAACATGATCATAGAATCTTGAATGCTGCAACAAGTGACTGATAAATCTGCTCTTGAATTCTCTTGACAATAATATTTTCTCATATGAAGTTCACCTCTTGATTTTTCTTAAGTGTTAGTATTTTCAAATGATAAAAAAACTATGTATTTATAGGTGTTTATCTAATTTCTTGAAAATTAGATTCCAAAAGTCGACAATTGCATATTGAATTTGAATCATTAAAATACCATCGAAAACATATTAAAATTTGGTTATTAGGACTTAAATGGGACCTATTTTCCCTTGGGCGAATGGGTCCTAGCCCATAAGTCTAGGACAACATGCTCCAATGCGATTAAAATATTAATTGCATTAATTAAATGTTGGTTCCCCTTTTAGAGAATAGGAAAAGCAAGGCTTTGGAATGCATAATTTGGAAAATTATAAGCTTAATTAAGTCTAATTAATTAAGGGACCCAAACATAGTGTGACTTGTGAAGGTATACAATTTCCTACATTACAATGGATAGTTTTATTGAGCACATGTGAGACTTGAAATGTTTGGTGGTGGGAGTCTATGAAAATAGTAACCATAATATGTTGTAGTGGATTGAAGTGAGGAGCTCCCCAACCATGGTTAAATTATATTTTACATTGACCAAGCATGTCAAGTTCATTTAGTTGCAATGGAAGGTCCAGTTATATACCCAAAAAGGCTTGCCATTTTCATTGGTTGTTTTTGAATTTGATCACCCTTTTTGGAAGTTGCTTCAGAATTGGGCCCTTCAAATAGATTTGTTGGTGTGTGACTTAGATTCCATGGATAATAGTTGCATGAGAACCTCTCCCATTGTGCTATAATTTGATCCTTTTATGAGCCAAATAATTAATAATTCTATGAAATGGGTGGTATAGTATTAGTTTAATACAACAAAAGTCTTCAAATAAAATTGTCATCTTTTGTAGGGATGGTTGTGAACTATGGGAGACTTGAACAATGGTTGTTGTTGAATGCTCTTTCCACTTATTGCACTTTTGAGATGCTATGAAGGTTCATTTTTTACTCACTTCAACAAGTGACATTGTCTCTAGATAAATGGGTCATGTCATGTAATCGTCAATGCAAGTTGTGGATATGGTTGTGGATGCAAGTGAGATTGGAACACATTGAAATTTTTTTTGGTAAAAAATCTCTTGGGCACCAATACCACAGTCCACAATTATCTCAACAAGAAATTTTCAAAAAGCTAAATGGGTTGGCTTAACTAAAACAAAATTGCTTGAAATTAGAGAAAGCATGATGTGGTATGTTTTGGATTTATTTTCAGCTTTTGTTGCATATTTTTCTATATATTTGAGAATTGCATTGACTGAAAGAACGAGTTGGAAATCTACATTTCCCCTCTAGATAAAGAGGATATATGGGTTGTGAAGATTCAATAAATAATCATTATGAGTAGGGGTGTGTTTTGGTTGGTCATTCTCATCATTGGAAATGCTTGATTTATTGTGCATGTTCCAAGGGGATTTATAGTGACATTGGAGATATGTCCCTTTTCTCCTTAGAAATGTTAGCAGTGTATGCTTTGTATAGTGTTGAACACAATTCAACAATTCATTATAGTCAATAGAAGGGTTGTTTTATAACTTGATAGAATCATTCTTGTATCAATGAAACATGGGTTATCAAGAATAGATTGAGGAAACATTTGGTTTCTCAATACAAGGGGTTGTGGGTTCCATGCAGAGACATATCTGTCAATGTATTCAAGTGCACTTTGTACTAATTGAAGGTTATTCCGTTGTAATTTGGTAATGTTAGGTGATTTCTTGAGCCAAAGGAAACCATGGATATGTTTAGAGCCTTTGTATTCCCATTCATACCTAGCAAGGGAGTTTTTAAAAAAATAATAGAAGTCTAAATTGAAAGTAAAAAGTATGATATGAGAAAGTTTATACTTGTACCAGTAGTTAGTTACACCAAGAAATTTTTCAAAGACCTCCACATGAAATGTAGTAAATCTTTGGTGCATGTATAGTGTGGTTAAGTGTGCATTTTTTAACTATATTTTACAACCTCCACCCTAGAAGCCACATAAGGATTTATAGGTTTGGTAGATGGCATGATGTTATGCAAGTATAGCCATTTTATATTTGGTGTGCTAAGGGTAAAGAATAGTTTTGGGCAACCAATGTGAATGACTATGTTAGAAAGCTCCCCTCTATGATGGGCCCAAAATGGGTGTGTACCACGAATAGATGAGCAAAACCAAATTAGTTGGTCAACAAGTTTTTCATCAAGCAAGTCCTTCAATCTTTGGAAAAAATTAGAAATTATTGTTGGTATATAAATAGTCAGTTATTTATGGACAAACATAGATGTTGTGGATTGGCTTTGATGCATATTTATATTTAGTATATGTGAAGTGAGGTTAGTGGAAAATAGAAGTGACGCATGAATTATTCAAGTAGTGTTAGAATTTACAAATACTCACATCAAGAAATTGATCAAATCCCACTTAAAAATTAAATTGAATGCAAACAAGTTAGAAATAAAAAAATAACAATGAAACCCCAATTGAAAACATAAAAATAACTTGTAAAAACCTAGCTTTCCATTTAGAAATTGGTTGATGAAGTGTTGGATTGCTCAATCATTAGATCCTATGATTGAAAAAGCTTCAAATATCCTAAGATAAGATGATGAAATTGCTTAAAATACTCAAATATTGAAATGCTCAAATGATTCTAGGTTATTCTAGGTTATAATAATGGAGGGAAGAGGGTTATTTTATAGATTTTCTAAATTTAGATCCACGGTAGAGAATTGATCTTGAGATCAATGGGTGAGATTGAATCAAAGAGGATCAAGGGTCAAGATTAATTAAAACTCAAAATATCTCCACAATTTTAGGAAATTGGTTAAGATATTTTAAAATGGAGGGTTGATGATGAATGAGAGACTTGAGTTAAGTTAGGATATTTTTGAAAAATAATATTCCATGGGGATATACCTTTGAGAGGGAAATTAGATTAATTCAATAATTCAAAATTATTTAATTATGCAAGATTAGGATATTCCATTTTTAAAAAAGAATATTCCATGCAAGTGGAAGGGAAAATTAGGTAATTAAATAATTAAAAATTATTTAATTACGAGACAATAGAAGAAAATTAGATTTTTCTAATTAAATAATTAAAAATTAATTAATTAGAGGTGATGAGAGGAAAATTAATGAAAAATTATTTAATTAATAGAGGAAATTAGGATAATTAATGAAAAAATGATGTTAAAGGGGGAATTAGTGACGAAAGTGATGAAAATGATGAATTATGTAGGATTGGGGATGAAAATGATGAAAATGCAAAATGCAAGATCAAGGATGTGTGATACATGTTAGGAATTATTGCATGTGTATAATATGAAGTACCCAAATCGTGGGTTTTGGCCAAACCTATTATCATGGAACCTTAGAAGATGGAGAGCATAGTCGTGTAGCTTAACTTCTTTAATATGTTGTCAATTGAATGTGGCTAAGATTTTTGGAAGCAAAGTGGGGAATTCCATTGCAAATAATCCTTCAGTGGTGTATTTATTTATGGGAAACAAAGAAATGGGTGGTAATTCAATAGTAAGAGTTGAGTATCCTTTCCCTAGTTGTAATAAAGAGCTCAACTCTTCCACCTCTCTATGTGGATGTGGGAGATTCTCCATGAATGAAGTTGTAGTTGGCATGTATTCTTGGAAGAATTCTTCCTTTGCAATACTTTTTTGCATGTAGCCTACTTATGTTGGATTAGGATTTCAAGTTGTTGCATATAGAAGGTTTGAGATGTCAATAGAGGCATGGGGAAAGCATGATAATGAAACTTGATCTAATTGTACATCTTTGTAGTATGGGTCATACTGAATATTACATTTAATGCCTCATGGAAACATTCTCTAGTGACATAGAATCTATGTCATTGATGCTTGATATTTTCTTGTTAACTATTAGTATATCTAATTCATCCATATGCATTGGAAAGTTGCAATTAGAGAAATATCTTGAGGAAAATAAATAGTGTGGCCACTGTATTTTAGCTAGCCACCTTGTGCAAAGGTAATTTATAGGATGGGGATAACCCTCACCATTAACATCTCCTAAATTTGGGTTATATTTTGCAAACATATAAGTTGATCACCAAAATCCATGTTGTTCCAAGAAAAATGTTAAACAAGCTCAATGTCAATAATAATAATGCTATGTTTCCTACCAAAAAAATGGAATTATTTTGATGGTGAGCTCAAGCAGAAACTAGCAACCAACAAAATTTCCTAAAATATGTTTAGCAACATTAGGATTTGCTAATAGAAGTTAAAATTCTTCTACAACAACACCTAACAAGGCATTTTCTGGTCCTTCCAATACAGTAACTTCAAGAAGTTTTCCTATTCCATCTTGCAAGTCCACTTTTAGAATGTATCTAAACTCACATCCACTAATATATGTAGAAAACTTTCAGCATCAAAAAGTATTAGGATCCTTCTGTAAAGTTGTTTCTTATATTTTTTATTATCCACCAATAGAGGGAAATAAAGGTAATATTTTTTTTCCATTTGAGATAGTGGCCTTCAAACTAACCTTTTTTTCCTTAGGAAATCTTGCATTTGCAATAAGCGAAATATCAATTGGATTTATAAACTTGTGGGGGGGAAGGTGATTGTTTTACAAGGAAAGAAGGGTTGGACAATCCCTATAGTGGAATACCATGTCTTTACTTTTGAGGCTTCCAACAAGTTTGTATTTATTAGAATTGTAGTTGGAAAGATAGTAACAATGGCTTTTCCACTCTAGAAGGCTATACGTCCAAATTTGATCAAAAGAATTGAAGGGTTTGGTTGTAGGGGCATCAAAGATTTTTTCTTCTTGAATATGATAATGATGACCTTAAAGTATAACATCAATGATATAACTTGACATTTCTATGATTGTAGAAGTACATTTTATTTTTTTAGTGTCATATCTCTTACAGATGGTTGATGTAGGAAGATGGAAAAAAGTATTCCAATGACATCTACAAGGAAATTAACATGAAATGAGACTAGTGAATATGTGAACGTGGATAAATGGAAGGGACAAACAAGAGGGAAAACAACATAAATTGTTAGATCAAATCATAAAACCAAGACCTAATTGATCAAATTAAACCAATTACTAATAAAGTCATTAGCTAAAATCAAATGAAAATAAATAAGAAATGAAATCATAAATTAAATCTAATCTACTTTTAATTCACATAGAAATTTCTAACCCTTACTCTATTATTGATAATGTGAGAATTATTCCTTTTAGGCATGTGTGTTTCTCATGCTAAGAATAACTCATTGTTCAAAATATTGAAAATTTGATGGCTATGGAGTCTATATCATTATGGAGCTCAAATTCCAAAGAGAGAGGTTCTTTGAATGTAGGATGAAGTCTTATTTTATAGATCTCTAGATATTCCATTGATGGTGGAGATTGAAAGTTCAGATCAACAGTTAAGAGTGATTTCAAAGGATGGAGAGGCTATGCATGTTGAAGAAGATTTTAGTTAACTGAAACTCTTCCCTAAGTTTAAGGAAGATATTTTGAGATATTTTGGAGGGAAGATATTAGAATTAGAATTTAGAATTTTCCATTTTGAGAGGGAATGTGCAACTAAATAAATTAAAATATTCATTTAATTATGGAAGAAAAATAACTAATTAAATAATTATAAAATTATTTAATTATGTGGGAGAAGAAAGGAATAATGATTTTTAATTAAATAGTTAAAAAATATTTAATTAGTTAGATAAGAGGGAAATTGAAAATTAGTTAAATAATCAAAATTAGTTCATTAAAGTGGGTTAGGAAAATTATTTAATTAAATAAATAATTAAAAAATATTTAATTAAAGGTGGATAAAGAAAACAAGATGAATTAGTCAAATAATTAACATTATTTAATTAATAGAGTAAAATAAGTTAGTTTAATCAAATAATTTAGAAATTATTTAATTAAAAGGTGATAAAAGGGGATGATGAGTGATAATGATGAAAATTATGAATTAGAGTAATTCATGATGTGTTAGACATTTTTAGGTTTCTACATTTTGCCCCTCTTTGAGACAATATACATGCTACTTTATTTCAAAGATATGATGTTGATTTGGAAAAAAAATTTAAAATAATGATGATGTACCACTATGCCCCAACAAAAAAAGCAATGATGGAAGGATGGTAGGTTGCCCCTTTGAGAGATCGACCAAAAAAATAATTTTTTGGTTGCGCTCATGATATGAAGATGAAATACGTTCAATGAAGAAGGGGATGAAAAATAGGGTCAGGGTGGTGGTGAGGAAACTGATCAGGATAGGTATGGTATAAAGAAGATGGGATGCAGAGGGAATGGATAGAATCTAGGGTTTTTTGGTATATATATAGGCCCTTGGGGTTCATTTTCACCTCATTTGCACACTCGTAGTTGATAGATTACAGAGCCTTTAGAGAGATTTTTTAGTGAATCTAATATAAAGATGGCTATCGTTTCACATGTTATTTATTTTCGATCAAGGTCGTCAGTTCCAAAGGCTAGCCAGAGTATCTCCCCAAAGATGTATCTAACCCTTTCGTAGTTAGCCATTATTTTAGGTGCAATAAATGCTAGGTCTAATGAGTCAATCAAATGTGTTGATCTAGGAACAACACTTTTGAAAGCTGATGCAATGCCTTTGAAACCCAACACAATGCTTTTGATGGTGTCACAATGATTTTGACATGTCACATTGCTTTTTAATATTAGTTTACTTTTTACTATTGTAGAGAAACATGTTTGAAAAAAAACTCATAATTGATTTTGGTGAAGCAACACATTTGGTAAACTCACATTTGACTGGGATAAGGTGATGCTCTTGTAAAAAATGTTGAAATTGATTCAAAGATTTTTTTTTTAAATCAAAGGCATAGAAGCCTATATATATTATATTATATATAAAAGGAGTACATATTTATCTGTCTTGATAAGGCTAAATTTCCAAAAATAGAGATGAATTTATCTTCCAATATGATGATTACAGCATTACAAGCTTGCAGATAAATCAAAACATGTCAATTTAATATGAAAATTCCCCATAATAACTATAATACCATGCAGAAAATCTTTCACCATATGAGCCCTATAGATTTCCATTCCCGTAGATCCCCTATACTACATTGTCATTAACAAAATTGTTTTAACTGAAAGTTTGAACTACTATTCTTCCATGCACTCGACTTGCACCGAAAATTAGATTTTTTAAACTTTTGACAGATTGATGTGTTATGCTTGAAGGTTGTTCTAGATCCGATCTTGTTTGGGGAGCGTTGACATACATTATTAGATCGAATAGGTCATCTTAGCGAGATGGATGTCGAGTCCCTAGGTGTTGTTGGGTTATTCCATATTGTATTCATTGCTGAGATTTGGGCTCATCGGGATTTTATGATCGTGATTATCAAAAGGTGGCACTATGAGACCTTGTCATTTAGGTTTCTAGTTGGCAAGGCTACCATCATCCTTGAGGATGTTTGGCAGATTTTTAGGATCATTTCCTCAATGAATTCCATAAGTATTAAAATATCTCCTACCTACTCTATATTCGTTGTGATACCTTGCCACTGTACTATCATTGCGAATATTTATAGTAGGAAAATCAAGCAATGTTTACATTACGGGGCTCTAAAGAACTAGACAAGTAATTCACTATTTTTCTAGACCAACATTTCAATACCTTACTAATGCCTAAGTCCACTATGTCCTCTAGGTTCTCTGTTTGAAAGCATATCCACTCCTAAAATTAGTTGCATCACTACCTATAAGTTATTCCTATGATATGACGATGTATTCAGAAGCAAGATACTCATGTTATGATGTGTGATGGTTGAAGAAGCTCTTCTATCATCTTTGAAACTATATTTTTTTAAGTTGTATTTCATGCACTCCAAAGGCATGAAAAATCAACAATCAGGTAATGGTTGTTATAAATCTATATTCCACAAATTTTACTGGCATTGTAATGGTCTATGAGCCAATTGGAATGGTTTATAACATAGTTTAGCATGCATGGGAGACCCTGTGGGATCATTGATAATGAATTTACGTATACAATTTGAACCATAATATTTGTAGATTAATTGATTTAAAATTATGGGTTATCTTAAACCATATTTCTAAAGTATATATAATGTTCAAAATAAGTACCAAATTGCTTGGTAGGTAGGATTAGTAGTTAATTGTTGGAACACATTTGTTATTGCACTTAAAGATTGACCTATTAATGCCCGATGAAAA
This sequence comes from Sequoia sempervirens, assembly GCA_007258455.2. Taxonomy (NCBI): domain Eukaryota; kingdom Viridiplantae; phylum Streptophyta; class Pinopsida; order Cupressales; family Cupressaceae; genus Sequoia; species Sequoia sempervirens. Next base: position 168,305,352 of record VDFB02105785.1, on the reverse strand, counting down.
CACCATAGATAAAAAGATCCACGAGAGGCGGTTAGTCCATGTATCAAATTTGAAGGGAGATGCTGGCGATTATTCCAACAATCCCCCCTCAGCATCACCCAAGGGGATTCAAACCCGTGACCACGACTCTGATAACATTTGTTGGAACACGTTTGTCATTGCATGAAAATATCGACTTGTTAATGCTCGATACAAATGCTATAGATAAACAGATCCATTGGAGGCGGTTAGTCCATGTCTCAAATTCGAAGGGAGGCATTGGAAATTATTCCAACATTAGTATCCTCTTTTTCTTACTTGAGTGTTTCAATCTTGGTCAATCTAGATGAACTGTGTTTGTATCCACACATGAACCAACAAAGTCAGGTTAGCTATTCCACTTGTTCATATGCCTCTTTATGATATAGGCCATAAATATCATCTAAATAACCATTGACCAGATGATACAACCAATATTTAATTAGATCACTAAGCACCACTAAGTTGCTTCTATCCTACTTAATTATGTTATTCCTATGGTATCCTACTGATTCCATTGTAAGCAAAATAGTCTAGAAAATGAGATTCATGACATTGAAAATTCCATGATCTTTCTTCTATATATCCCCTTTCTTGTATTTTTTATTACTCTTTATGAATCATATGATGAAACATGAATATAATTCCACGTTTAGAGACACAACCCCTGACATGAGAGATTTTGACCATTAGAATAATATTTTTTCCCTGAGGATCCCGTATTTTTCTTTGTAGTCTTGTACAAATATTTGGATGCAAGAAAGCGTAAATGTTTTTGTTAGTATGTTTTTCCCTTTGGTCCTAAATAGTTAAATAAGCTTGATGCTTTTCAAATATTGAGAGTCTCATTCTCATCTTAAAATATAAAGGTTAGTCAAGTATCCATATTTGTTAAAAGGGTGTGAAAAATATTCTATAAAACCTTATTATCTTGCAAAGTCTATATGCATGAGTTAAATGAGGGAAGATGTTTTTGGAAAGGTCAAAGAGTTTGAAGAGATAAACTCCAAGGTTATGTTATCTTGTTGCATTGAAGGAAAATAGGTGAAGAAAACATGGCACGTATCAAGGAAAGGAGTTAGGATTTTACTGCTTGGCAATGAAAGAGTCTGCATTTTTGGCATAAAGCTAGTACTACTTGCTCTAGCTTGGCATGTTGTAAAATTGGAGGCATGGATATAATACATTGAGGAGGTAAAGGAGGTGTGAGATCCACGTCTTGTTGCAATATGAAACACCACATTGTAGGGAGATCAAGGAAGGAGGTTTTTAATCTAAGGATTTGATCACATATCACTACCCACACGTTCAATATGCCCGAGGTATGGTTCTTCGTGATCTACAACTATTTAAAAAATTGATGTGATAGCAGTTATAGGACCATGATACTTAGTGATTTCTCTTTTTTATTACACATAGAAAATGGAAGGAGGTTGTTTTGTAACTTATGTGAATGATGAATGTGGGATAAATGTAATAATTACATTGTGTGATGCCTATTCATACACATTTAATACCTTTAGAAATCACTAAAACTGGCCTAGGTAGGAGCTTGAAAGATCTGCTTTTAATGGTAGATCGAGTTTTGTTGCTATATCCCTGAGATAGGCTAGCCTAAGGCTTTTCACTAAAGTATACTAGCTTGGAATGTCAAGAAATGGACATAGATTGGCTATCCAATATTTTGGACTCCCTTTCACTTGATTAATATGTAATGAATCCACTAGAAGGAATTCTTTTTTATGAAGCACCATATTCTAAATTATGATCAATAACATGCATTTTAAATCATCCTCAGCTATCCACCACAAGGGGGAATAGATCAGAGTTTACTAAACTCAAGGTCAGAGAGGGTTTTAAAGAGGAAAGGATCAACTTCACATCCAAAAAAATCATTCATCATAAAGGAAGGGTATGTTGGAGCGGTTCTTTGATCCTTAGATATCAATATCTTCTCATCCAAGGTTATGCATGTGAAATTTAGTGTAAATGTAGAGAGTTTCATGGAAGGTTTAATGACAGAGCAGCTCAAGAATGTAGACAAGATTTGTGAGGATATTTTAATGAATAGGAAGATTGTAGTTTTATCTTTGAGTCTTATAAACTCTTTAAATCATTCAAAAATAATTTCCAAACAAATAGCATAGCTGCAAACCAAGATGATCTGAAGACTTGGTAAGGAACGAGACCATATTGGAGTTAGGCAATTTCATTGTTTTGAAGGTGTTGCAGATCACATAATAGTGATTGAGTACAATCCTCAAGAAAACAAAGCGTGTAGTAAGGTCAAGAGCTCAAAGGGACAAGTGACAGTCCAATAGGAAATTTCCCATGGCTATTGTAAGGGTCATTGCCACCAATGATAAGTGAAGATTTAGTAAAGAGGAAATTGAGAAAATGGTTCAGGATGCAAGCAGTATGCAGGGAGAAATCATTAATATGATAGTCAATGATATATAAAGGACAAACCTATAAAATAACTTGAGCATCACAAAAGTTTGAAAAAAGAAGATGAAGATTATGGGTTTGAAGAAGAATTATACAATAGGTCAATGATAGCAGCCTTGAATTCTAGGAGGGCAACACCATGAAGGAAAATTTGGCATAAAGCACTAAAGGTTCTACCTTTGAAATGGTAGATGGAAAGAAGTGAATGACAATGACAAAGGGGGGTAATGACAAGCCACAAAAAATTCCTATGCATAGCATGATCATAGACAACTCTATGTATGAAGTTAGTCCATGAAAGTTTGATTAAGGTAACCAACAAAAATGACAACCATAAAATGATAGACATCCATGGTATCATAGGAAATGACAAACCTATATACATATGACTGTTCAAGATTATAGTGTCATGAATATGATGTACAAGCTTGTGTAGGTCTATGCAAGGATCAAAGGTGCAAAACAATTTGTGCATGAAGTTAGTGCATGGAGGCCATTATTTCATGAGAATTCACGAGCACAATCAAAATAGAAGTAAAAAAGTTTAAGTGCAAAGTTGTGAGAGTTAAAGAAAATAACAATGAGCAAAGAAAAATGGGCAAGGTTGTTGATTGTCAATACAAATAAATATTATAGGTCAAATTCTATGAATGGTGAATGCAAGAGGTAGTAGGGTTATACAAAAAGATGACATGCATATGCAAAGTGAAAAAATATAGCAAATGGAAGGATAATCTTCAATAGTGGTAGCCAACAACAAGGACAATCAAGTCAAGAGGATTATGGATAGTACCTTGTGAGTGAAAAATATAATCCTAATGATGATTTGAGATAATTGAAAGCTTGGTGGAGTGCTACAAATGGATCCAATAACTCAGTTTCAATTTACAAAAGCATTAATCATGAGAAAATGCTAAATATGGGCATGGAAGTAGAAAATATCTCATTGAAGCTATGAGATTATTGTTGAATAAGTAGGATCTAAACATTCAGAGGTGTGTTGTAGAGATAATTGTGGCGATGGACTCTTAGGGCTATATCATGGAATGTAGTTGTGGAGAGTTGTTTTTGTAGTTCCTTATGCAATAGTGTACCATTAAAGATGGAGATCACATACAAGATTCTTTATTATGAAGAACTGTCATAATATGATGTACAAGCTTGTGTAGGTCTATGCAAGGATCAAAGGTGCAAAACACTTTGTGCATGAAGTTAGTGCAATATGGAGGCCATTATTTCATGAGAATTCACGAGCACAAACAAAATAGAAGTAAAAAAGTTTAAGTGCAGAGTTGTGAGAGTTAAAGAAAATAACAGTGAGCAAAGACAAATGGGCAAGGTTGTTGATTGTCAATACAAATAAAGATTATAGGTCAAATGCTATGAATGGTGAATGCAAGAGGTAGTAGGGTTATACAGAAAGATGACATGCATATGGAAAGTGAAAAAATATAGCAAATGGAAGGATAATCTTCAATAGTGGTAGCCAACAACAGGGACAGTCAAGTCAAGAGGATTATGGATAGTACCTTGTCAGTGAAAATATAATCCTAATGATGATTTGAGACAATTGAAAGTTTGGTGGAGTGCTATAGATGGATCCAATAACTTAGTTTCACTTTACAAAAGCATTAATCATGAGCAAATGGTAATTATGGGAATGGAAGTAGACAATATCTCATTGAAGTTGTGATATTATTGTCGAATAAGTAGGATCTAAACATTCAGAGGTGTGTTGTAGAAATAATTGTGGCAATGGAATCTTAGTGCTATATCATGGAATGCAGTTGTGGAGAGTTTTTTTTGTAGTTCCTTATGCAATAGTGTACCATTAAAGATGGATATCACATACAAGATTGTTTATTATGAAGAACTGTCATAAGGTTTTTCATAACAATAGTAGATTTGTTTTTTTGTTTGCAATCATGTTAAAACCATGTTCACTACCTAAAAATACCACATGAAGCATGCAAAGTGTTCAGATTTGTTGACAACCTAATGAGAGAAGACCTATAGAAAATAATGGTCAGTCATATTAACTGGATGGTCAAATGGAGGGAAGATTTAGGTCTTATGGAGGACAAGTGCAATGATGGATAGGTCCAAGATAATAAGCATAGATGCGAATATGTGTGAAAACCATGTAGGGAAAATGTCAGGGGCATAATAATTATGCATAGTAATCCTAAAATATAGACATGAAGGCAATAAATATAGGTTTAAATCTTTATTGGACTGTGCATAAAGACTTATAGTCAAAAGGCTTCTATGTGTATGATAGAAGAAGCTAGTTTAGAGGATAGTCATCAATATTTTGATAGTAACAATCATATAGTGCAAAGGAAAGAAGGCAGTTAATAAAGATAGCAAAATAAAGAGATATGACAATCAAAGTGTTATCAAGAGATATGATAGTCAAAAGTGTTATGACTATTGACCTATTGATTGCAAATTGACCTTATTGAAAAAAGAATAAATTCACATGAATAAGACCAAGGTCTTCACAACCTTAACATTGAAAGAACAACCATGGTTATTGAGGATAGTGGATTGTACATTAAAATGAAAAGTGACAGTCGTAGTGATGATATCCAAGATGATAAGCATGACTATTGAATAATGCACAATGTTTCAAAAGATAGAGTATGGGTTAGTATGGAATGAAAGCACAATTGAGGGTGATAGTACATAGGGATGAAAAAAACCAATCCCTTTAGCAAGTGTTGGTTCTTTTTTACTACTAACTAGGTTTATCTTCTAATGTACCTATGGAATTTCCAATTCCAATCAAGGGCAGTTCTAGAGTACAATATTTAGGGTCTAGTGTAGATTCTCAGAGAAGTGAAGGATTATTTCAACGATGACCTATACAGTTGGAAAGGTATAGGCCATTGTTCTTTGATGGTATCCTTGGTTATCCAAATCCTATCCTTGCTGACTTGAGAGAAAATGATTAAGTTTGCTAGTAATAATGTTGTAATAGCAGAGGAACACTTGAAAGCTTTCATGGACATATTAAATGATTATGAGGTAGAACATGAAGATGTTGTAATGAAATTGTTTGTACAATCCTTGGTAGAAGATGCAATGGATTGGTATAGAGGTTTACCTAATGCTAGTATTGGGTCGTGGGATGAGTTTGAGAAGTGTTTTAAAGAAAAGTACAGTGATAAAACTAATGCTAGTTTCATGTTGAATGAATTTAATAACATCAAGAAGTCATTGAATGAGCCTATGATAGAGTTTAATTTAAGATTTCAAAAAGCAATGTATAAGTTGTTCCAAGTTTTGAGGCTTGATGAAAATGTTTTCTTAACTACATACTTCAATGATTTTGATGCTAAAATGGCATATCTCCTCAGGGACAAAGACCCTCAGACTATGAGAGATGCATTTCAAATGGATATAAATATTGAAAGTAACAGAAGGGATTCTGGGAAGTATGGTAGGAGAGAAGAACCTACACTTTTGAAAAACCCTAGGAATAAAATTGAGAAAGTTCTTGCTGCAAAGCCTAAGGATGATGAAAAGCGGGAAATGGTTTACAATACTCTAAAAGACACAAAGCAAACTATTGCTAAGCAAGAAAAGGGTGTAGGAAATGAAAGGAATCCCTATAATAAAAATGATAGGCTACCTAGATTGCAAAATTATCCTTACAATACAAATTGGAAAGATGGAAAGCCAATCTTGCCTAGCCAGAAGCCTAAAAATGATTAGCATACGCCAAATCCCTTGTAGAAACATTCAATGAATATGGTAGTAGATAGTCCATGGTGTGAAGTGTCAACATCCTCATGATCAAAATTACTGTGAGGTTGCTCAATTGATTGTTGCTGAGGACATTGAGGAGAACACTCATGAGTAGACATCAAAGTATGGGAAAGATGATGTAGATGTTTGTATGGCTAGATCATACATTGATGAAGCAAAGTGTTCCTCTGATGATGAAATACAGGAAGCTGATGTGGATAATCAGAGACAGAGGAATGAGATGTACCATCAATAGGTTTTTTCTGATGAGGAAGGTGATTTTGATCATAATGCTTGCAATATGGAGCAGGCTAAAGATTCAGTGTCCTTAAGGAGACCGTCAGAAGATGAAATTAAGGCAATTAGTTGATGGAGAAAGATTGCCAGTACATATATGGGCTACAAATTTATCCTATAATAAGGAAAGCACTAGTTATGTGCAATTTGATAATTGCTTTGCTTCTAGATTAAGGGATAGATTGATGGTGAATGTGCCTAGGATCCCTGAGGAATTACATGATTTCCTTAGGCCAAAGGGAAGGAAGCCAGAACTGAGGGTTTACCATAACTGGGGTGATATTATCCCATACCCAATTAGCACTGGCTTGAGGGTATATGGATTTCAGGGAACCCCTCACATACTGCCATACAATGTGCCACCAAGAGTAGGGTTTGCAGAAGTAATGTGGCAAATAGGTTGTATTCATGAAGACAACCTTATTGGAAGGGGGAAAGGAACATTCTTCCCTGATTATACAGTGGTGTTTGACTTTGCGTTTTCAAAGGGAGGTTGGACACACTTTGATAAATTCTTTGTTGATTATCATTTGAGATGTGGTCCAAGGTGACAACATGATCCTGGGGGTTTCTTTTCTCTTTTCAGACAAAGAATAAAAGCTGGAAAATTTGCACATGAGTTCAACTTTCCTGAGGACCTGATTAGAAATGAATCTGATCTAAATAAGTAGGAGTTGAACAAGGAGAAGTGGATAGCTTATAGTAAGCTACTGGATGTTGTGCATGAAATGGATCTGAAGTATGATACACTGTTGGAATTCAATCCATACCATAAGAAAATTGATTTTCTAATGAAGAACTTCAAGGAGATTATGGACACCTTGAGAACTAAAAAGATAAATTTAAGGCTAAGTCTGGGTATGCAAGAACAAAGTGCTGGGAAAATTGAAACAAGGTCAGTATACTAGCCTACAAAAAAGTGACCTGTCTATAGAAGGAAAAGGGATAGTAGCAATGATGAGGAAGAAGTAGACAGAAAGGGAAAGAAAATAATGAAGGTTCCTCCACAACCAGGTCCAAAATTCAAAGTTCCTGGGGTAGTCAAGATCATTGATTTAAAATCGTCACCAAAAGATAGTCCCCCATCACCACCATTTGAGCCAAGCCTTAAGAGGCAAAGAACTGATCACCCACATGAGGATTTGATAGATGAAATTATTGTTACTGATCAGGACATGCAGGTTGGTATGCCTTCCCCTCCTAGGTCAGCTGAATTGGTTTTGTTCGATTTAGATATGAAAGGTAAAAGTGTGCAAGATGCAAGAATGGAAGCATGCAAAGAGTTTTTAGATGACAATACATTTGTAAAAACTCCTGTATTCTTGCAATTGGCATGGAGAATGAAATTTGAAGAGTATCAAGATAAATGCAGGGAGAGAAGGGAACTAAGGCCTGACAGGTCAGACCAGGAGAATGATGAAGAGGTAAAAGATGAATTGATGGAAGAGTTCAAGAACATCACTCCTGAAGAAGGAAGACAACTGGTGAGTCAGGTTGGTGTATTGATTTTTCCTGAGTGGGACATTGCAGATGCAATAGCTTTTAATGCTATTATGAAGTCCAAGAATCCTTTTCAAGATTATGAGGAAGAGGTTAAGGTAGCATTGTAAAACTCTGCCTTTAGTGAAGAATATGATACCTTGGCAATTTGGGCATTGGCTCCACAAGGGAGAAAACCAGATGTTGTTGATATTAATCCAAATTTCAAAGGAGGATTAATAATAAAGAGAGCTTCAGAGACTTCAACCACTGAGGCCACTAATTTAACTATGAATGTGGCCAAATTGGCCCAAAATACAGCTGAAAGGGAGGAAGCTGAAAGGAAGAGCCTAATGGAGAAGTATAACATTTTGATTGAAGAATATAGTAAAATGCAACAGAGGAATATTGAATTGCAAACTGAAGTGGAAAGGTTCAGGTATAGATAGATTGGGGAAACATCAAATGCACTAGGAACCAGTACATTACCTCCCACAGCAGGGTCAATGCCTCCTGCTTCTCCAAATGTTTCCACACTAGGGTCTCCCATTCAGAATCCTGCTCTCACCCCTCCTCTAGAACAAATTGAGGAAGAAACATAGTGCTCTGTTGATCCAACGAAGAAGCAACTCATACAGAAAATTGATGAATTTCAAACATCATTAAGGATAATAGAGGAGGGATTTCTTTCAAAGGAAAAGAGATTGTTACTACTATTTTGGAGCACTTAAATGAAGGGGTAGGTAGTAAATTGCAATCTGTACATTCTTTATATTCTTTGTTGTTAGAAGCAATAAAGAATATTGATAGGGATTAGGAGGTAGTGGTACAAATAACTAAAAATTGGATCCCTAGGGCCAATGATCTGGATATCATGAATAAAGCCTCAAGGTTTGATATAAATAATAGGCCCCAATCATTAAATCCTACTTATGTGTTAGTAAAATCATTACAAGATTTTCAAACCCTACCAGATGATTTGAGTAGGAATATTAAAGAGTTGGTAAATAATTTCAATGATTGGGGTAACACATTGTTACCTAATATAATTGATGAGAAGGGAAAGTCAGAACACTCCAACAATGGAAGGATCAAGCAAGTAAGGTCATCAATAATCAGATTAAAGTAATTTGTGATGACTCAGATTATGATTTGTTGGTGAGTTGTATGGATAAGATTATTAATATCAGCTCATTTTTAGAATCTTTTGAAAGAGATACAAATTAGGTAGCGGTTAAATACATGCCTTATAGTACAAAGGTAAAGGAGGTAATTAATTTTAGCTAGCCGACTGATGAAGAATACCATAAATGGGTAGCTAAGTATTTAAATGATGAAGAGTGAAAAGGGTGGACTATTGATAGGTGGAAAATCTGATGCTGCGGTTACAACCGTTCTAGTTTTGTATTGATGGCATTCTCGGCGTGGGTTTCTTGTGGTTTTTTGTTATTACATCAACCATCCTCTGTCAACATGATGAGCAAGAATATGCTCCAGGATGATTGCAGTTGTAATGATTTTTGGAATATCATCAGGTGCTCCAATCGGCTGGTGATGTGTGTAATTTCTGGCCTGAAGTTTGTTTGCCCCTTCAATTTTCCATAAGAAGGATCTCAAGGCCAGAAGTATGGGTTAGTGAGTTAGATAATTTTGATCGAGTTTAGGTGAAGTTGCAGAGTAGATTGTAGAGTTCAATGTTTTGTAGAGAGAAATGCAGTTTAGGTTTTGAGTCATTCTGTGATAGGTTTTAAGTTCATGGGGATTTAATGTTGCATAACAGTATTAACGTTTGAATTGAAATGATAATTTCAAGCTCATCTCTCTCCATTGTATGTGCATATTTGAACTTTGAATAAAATAACTAAGGGTTGTTTCATTCAACTCACTGTTGTAGTGTGTATGATTCTATTTTAGCTTTAATTCAAGGAATTAATTAAAATGCTTGAATGGGATTATAAGCATATATGTTTTGTATAAGGATTTAATAAGTAGTGTTGGGTTAGAATACATACTGATGAAATTGTAATGCAATATTGTCAGGGACCTTCTATGTTATGTATTACATTTGTTATAAAGATTTAAGTGCTTATAAATTTGACTCCTGCAATGGATATATGACACTAATCTAAGTTGCACTCTTTCGTTTGATTCAATATTTGTTCGTCTTTGCCTAGAGCTTGCTACAAATTGCAAATCAATGACTATTTTATATTATGGGTTGTGTTGTAGTCATCCCACGCTCCATGTAGTCGATATTGTCGAAGAATAGCTAATTCTTTTCAGTATTATCCTATAGTGTTGAGCTATTAGGTGGGATTATCTGTTAATATTAATGTTGTTTATGATAATGGTGTAGAGGTTGTAAACACATTAAGGGATTCCCCTCCCGGTTCTTGCAGAGCTCAAAGTGTAGGAGGCTTTTTTAAGTCCTCGTCAGATGGTCCAGGTCCTTCGAGCTACCCTTGATTGGAATTGGCAATTCCATAGGTAGATTAGAAGATAAACCTGGTTAGTAGTAAAAAAGAACCAACAACAAGAAAGACATTATTTTCTTTATAAAAACTTTGAATTATGGAAATCAATGCATGTGTGGTCGGTCAAGGAAAGAGCTACAATTTAATCCTTTGTTGAACATTTACAAGCCAGTACTAAGTTATCTTCTAAGGAGCACACTTTTCCTAGAATTGATGATTGAGTTGTAGTTGTAAGTGACACCTTTGGTGAATACAAAATTCATAATGTTGCTTCATTATGGAACTGTGAGATAGAGGTTCCAATGACAAAGTTTTGATAAATATTTTATCATAGTTGACATTTGATAGTAGCATGGAAGCAACAAAAGGTTCATCTACATTTGCAAGGCCTCCACAAGTACCTGAAGGTGGTAGATGGGACAAAGGTCACTCTTTTGTCAAACAACCAAGTATACAAATATGTAAACAAGAAGACCATACTTTTGTGGATTCCTCATGAAAAGTTCATGACACATCATGAAGACAAGTGGAAAAATTTAGTCCTCGAAGATATCCCACACTGTCCCATGATATTTTATCATTTTTAATAATTTTTACACATGCTCTATAAGCAGTTGAAGAACAATTATGGACAGTTGCAAATATCTAGGAGGAGGTTGAGTGAGTTCTCCAACAAGTTGAAAGAATTTAGGGAAAATTTGACCCAGTTTTGGAGTATTTACCAACATTTAGGAGTTGTTTGTGGAGCCTTAATGGTAGACAAGGTCAAGGCATGATTTTTTCTTCATTTGAACACCTTTTGGAGCACTTTTAGGGGCTGAAAAGTATGGATATCTATTTTGGACGCCAAAAGGAGGTTTGACCTAGAAAACACATGTTCCTATCATTTTGCAACTATTGAGCAGCATATAAGGCAAGCCTAAGGGCCATTTTAAGTTAGTCCTTTTCTTTCTCAACAATGTATTATAACTAGTTTTCAAGTTTGTTCAAGCTGGGACAACCTTGTAACTCATTTTGCAAGCAAACACATCTATTGTAAACACCTTTTCAATCAATGAATTTAAGCATTATAGCCTTGTCTATGGCCATTTCATTATGTCCAATGTAATTATTGATGCAATTTCTTGTGATGTATGTGATAATCCTTGTTATTGTGTCTCATTATCAGAACCTTTAGGTAGAAAATATAAGAATTATTATAAGTTGTAGGTTGTGTAAATGATGTAAACAATTCAAAGTTGTGAAGAGATGGTAGATTTTCCTTCTAGGATTGTGAATATTATAACCTCATTATGAAATATTGACGCATGGGCATATTAAACCTCTAAGTTGTGTATGAAATAGCTTTAGTATTGATCAACTATGTTTTATAAGACAATCGTGCAGGTCTCAAAAAACTATTTGGTGCATAACCTTTTAGTTTTAAGTTTCATTTTCGTGTTTCCTTCTTACCCTTTTCTCAACAAGAAACAACTAGTAGCTCAAATTAGGTAAAGTTCCAAGGGAACCAACCCTCTCTGGAGGTTACTCTCCACAATCTGAGCCCACACTCAAGGAGATCACCCCATGTTTCATGAGGTGGTTGAGTGATTTCATCATCTTAGTAAGGGTGCACACTTCCATGACAACAATTTTTGGCACACCTAGTGGGAAAAATTAAACTATCTCAGTTCAATATTTGTCCCTTTATTGCTGATATTTGGTGTTTATATTAGTATTTTGCACATTTGGAGGAAAAATATTCACACACTTGGTGACTCCAAGTTCAATTTACTAGTTTCAAGAGGACTAGTGCTAGTATGTACTTATTTTTTGAAAAATATTATACTTCATTATTTTGGTTCTAAGAGCATTTCAATGAGTTCCTAGTTTGTTTAGATGTTGCATCATGTCTTCATTTCTTGGAGATATGTTATATCATCATCTATTTCACAAAAATATTGTTCATATACCCTCCAACCAACCATACCAAACAAATAATATTGTTGATTTCATACCAAATAATCCATTAACAACAAGTTATTGGAATTCTCATCATTCTTACCACCCACCTACCCCTACTCAAGCCTCATGGAAACCTTCATATGTCCAAACTCAGCCTCATGAAGACCTTTTAGTTTCCAACCAACATAATTATCCTCGTATCCAACCTTCAAATGTTGATAACCTAAGAATCAAATATATAATGTTATACCTTCAAAGACAACTCAAAGATATTGAAAGAGATCAGGAGTATAACTTGCAATAGGAAGAGTTGTCTTACCAAAGGGAGAGACATGAAGAGTCTCTTGCAAAAGAGATTGTTTTCAAATAAGAACAGATGAAGCTTTTGATTGCTCAAGTGCAAAGGTTGGAGTACTAATCAGCTTCTTGCATTCCAAATCAGCCTATGAAGGAAGAGCTTCCCAAGTACAAAATACCAAGTTTCAAGCAAGGTAAGCCTCGAGTCGTCAAGTTATTATTTTGAGCTTCAAATTCCAAGTTTTAGGGACCTACATCCTTTGCAAGAGTCTAGTATCCCTCAAGAACAACCTTCTCCAAAACATATACTTCCTCAAGAAACCCAATAAGACCTTTATAATCAACCTTCTTGTCCTATCACCATTCACCTTTGCAAAGATGGGCCCAATGTTTACCAAGATAGTTGGTTTAGTGAACAAGAAGAGGAGGGTTTTAGGGAAGAACATGAAGAGTATTTTTCTATTGGTACACTTGCACATGAGGTGGAAGAGGAACAATCAGACTTGCAACAAGAGGTTGAAGAGCATGGTCAGTTGGGGAAGCAAGGTACAAAGTTTGCAAGAGTTGATGAAAATAAAAATTTGAAATTCTTATTTGATGAACTTCCTTGTTTTCTTGATGAAGATGGAGCATGCAAATTTCAATCTCATCACAAGTCTTAGATTAGATACAAGATGAGAATGGGCATGAAAATATATTTTCACATGAGGAGGCAAATGAAGACAACCTTATTTTGCAAGAGAGAGAGGTTAACACACACAACATGAAGAGTTGTTATGAACTCAAAATCAGTCCTCCTATACAAAAAAGTGAAGAGGTTGAAGAGGACATATTTTGGGATGATTTGGAGGCATTTTGTTAAAATTTAGATGCCAAGTCAACACTAATGGAAGAAAGAAATCATGAGTAGCAAGAACAAAAGGAAGAAATCTCTATGTTTTTTCCAAAACAGTCACAAGAAGTGATTTTACCAACACAATGATGAAACAATAGTGCATAAATAAGAGAAAAGCAAGGAAAGCTCAAAGTTCATCCTTTCAATAGGATTTCCTATTAGTAATTTGGATAGAATGGAGGCCACCAAATTACCACAATTCATGCTTGTATCCAAGCATGAAGTTGTAGCTGAAGATGAAAGTATTCAGCCTACTTATCCACTTCAAAAAATTAGTTTGCATGATCAACATGAAGAGGTAAGTGGATGTATTTTAATTTTCTAAGAGGCATTGCAGCAATTGGTTGACATTTGAAATTTCTCCACTCCCTCTTGGCTACACATAAACATGAAAACCATTGCAAATAATGAGAAAATGAAGCTACTTCAAGGAACCAGTTAATGGTTTTGTTTGAGCAAGTGTTGTTGGATAGGGTAGGTTAGGATAGGTTTTCCTTCAAGTTAATAAGATTTCTTGCACAATGTTAGTTTGGATTTTCTCAAAGTGTTAAAGCATAGTTAGTTAGGTGTTTTAGTTTTCATGGCGATATTACTCGCTACTTTTCAAGTTTGGTTTTTAGTTTGGCTCATGTCTTTCTCGACTCCTATGCACAATAGATATGAAAGGCTATTGGTTATATAAGTTTTAGCAAGAAAAAAATACATAGAGGTCACCAAAATTGTTATCATATTTTTCATTTTGGGCCTAAATAGCTAAATAAGCTTGATGCTTTTCAAAGATTGGGAGTCTCATTCTAGTCTTAAAATCTTAAGGTTAGTTAAGTATTCATATTTGTTAAAAGGGTGTGAATTTTTTTCTAACAATCCCTATTATCTTGCAAATTCTACATGGATGAGTGAAAGGATGGAAGATTTTTTTGGAAAGGTCAAAAAGTTTGAAGAGACAAACTCCAAGGTTAGGTTATCTTATTTCCTTGAAAGAAAACAGGTGAAGAAAGCATGGCATGTATCAGGGAAAGGAGTTAGGTTTTTACTACGTAGTAATGAAAGAGCCTACATTTTTAGCATGAAGCTAGTGCCTCCTTCTCTAGCTCAGCACATTGCACTTTTTGGAGGCATGGATATAATACATTGAAGAGGTCAAGGAGGTGTGAGACCCATGTCTTGCTGCACTATGAAACACCACATTTCAAGGATATTATGGAAGGAGGTTGCTAGAACTAAGGAAGTGATCACAAATCACTACTCATATGTTCAATATCCTTGAGGTATGGTTCTTTGTGCTCTAGATTTGTTTAAAAAATGATGTGATGGTAGTTATAGGACCATGATACTAAATGATTTCTCATGTTTTTTCATAGATAGCAAATGGAAGGAGATTTTTTTTCGTAACTTATGTGAATGATGAATATGGGATAAATGTAATAACTTCATTGTGTGATGCATTCTCATACACATCTAATACCTTTATAAATCACTAAAATTGACCTGGGTAGGAGCTTGAACGGTCTATATTTGATGGTAGCTTGATTTTTGTTGTTATATCCCTGAGATAGGCTATCCTGAAGCTTTTCACTAAGGCATACTAGCTTGGAATGTTGAGAAATAGCCATAGATTGGCTATCCACTATTTTGGACTCTCCACTATTTTGGACTCCCTTTCACTTGATTTAGATGCAATGAATTCACTAGAAGGAAGTCTTTTCTATGCAACACCATATTCAAAGTTATGATCAACTACATGCATTTTAACTCATCCTCAACTATTCATTGCAATGGGGAATAGATCATTGTTTACTGAACTCAAGGTCTATAGAGAGGGTTTTAAAGAAGAAAGGAGTATCTTCACATCCAAAAAATATTTCATGATAAAGGAAGGGTATGTTGGAATAGTTTTCTGATCTATAGATATCAATGTCTTCTTCTCATCCAAGGTTATGCATCTAAAATTTAGAGTAAATGCAGAGGGTTCCATGGAAGGTTTAATGACAGAGTAGCTCAAGAATGCAAACAAGATTTGTGAGGATATTGTAATGAATGGCTAGACTAGAGTTTTCTATTTGAGCCTTACAAAGTCTTTAAATCATTCAAAAATTATTTGCAAACAAACATTGTAGCTACTAACCAAGATGATCAGAAGACTTGGTGAGTCACGAGACCATATTGGAGTTTGAAAATGTCATTTTTCTGAAGGTGTTTCAAATCACATAATAGTGGTAGAGAATAGTCTTCAAGAAAACAAAGCATAATAAGTTCAAGAGATCAAAGGGACAAGTGATAGTCTAATAGGAAATTTCTCATGATTGTTGTGAGGGTCACTATAACTAATGATAAGGGCAGGTTTAGTAAAGAGGAAATTGAGAAAATGGTTCAAGATGCACCGTGAATGAAACTTTGGCATAAAGCACTAAAGTTTTGTGCCTTTGAAATGGTTGTTGGAAAGAAGTGAATGACATTGACAAAAGGGGGGTAATGACAAGCCAAAAAAAATTCCTATGAATAGTACTATAAGTGGAAAATTTTATGTATGAAGACAATTCATGAAAGTGTGATTAAGGTAGCCAACAAAAAAGATAGTCATAAAATGATAGACATCCATGATATCATAAGAAATGGCATACCTATATACAAATTATTGTTGAAGATTAGAGTGTCATGAATACAATGGACAAGCCTATGTATAAGGTCTATGCAAGGATCAAAAGTACAAATTTCTTTTTGCATGAAGGTAGTGCATGGATGCCATTAAAGAAAGAATTCATGAGCACAAGCTTAAGTGCAAAGTTATTATAGTTAAAGAAAATAACTGTGAGTAGAGACAAATGGGAAAGGTTGTTGATTTCCAATACAAATAAAGATTATAGGTCAAATGTTATAAATGTTGAATTCAAGAGGTAGTAGGGTTATATAGAAAGATGACAGGAATATGCAAAGTGAAAAAACATAGCAAATGGAAGGATAGTCTTCAATAGTGGCAACCGAGGACAAGGAAAATTGATTCAAGAGGATTTTAGATAGTACCTTGTCAGTGAAAATAGTATCCTAATGATGATTTGAGATAGTTGCAAGCTTGCAGTGCTATAGATGGCTCCAATAACTTAGTTTCACTTTACAAAAGAATTAATCATGAGCATATGGAAAATCTTGGCATGGAAGTAAACATATCTCCTTGAATTTTTGACATTATTGTTGAATAAGAAGAATCCAAACATTTAGAGGTGTGTTGCAAAGCTAATTGTGGTGATGGCTTCTTAGGGTTATATCATGGAATGTAGTTTTGGAGAGTTTTTTTTGTAGTTTCTTATGCAACAATGTACTATTGGTGGGTGTTTTTGCACTTCTCAACACAGACAACACACAAGTGTGTTGCCTCTCTTGAAAGGTAATAATCTACAACTAAGTTTTAGAAAATCACCCCAAGGTCTCTCGGGTGTTAGGTCATGACTTGCAAAAACAACTCAGTTGTTTGTTGTGATTTGGTGGTAATCACAAAGGGGGAATTTATGGTTCACAAAGCATATGGATATTTCATGGGTCTAAAAATTGAGTTTCAGAATTTTGGAAATGAATGGACAGTAATAGAAATCTTATGACAATAGTCTAAAACTTCTTGAGATCATCAAATTTAGATTTGCTATGATGTTGGAATTGTAGGTTTGCAAGGTCAAATTTTAAAAGTTCAAAAGGTTGAAGGGTTTAGAAGGTTTAATAAGTATGAAACTAAGATGAATAGTAACAATGGAGGATGCTACAGTAGACAAACTTCCAAATTGAGTTTTGTTTAACCAAGGACAGCATATAGTCTCACAAAACTAGTGCAATCTTCTATGGCTTACTTATGATTTTCAGACAACATGAATATTTAAAGCATACACATACACAATTGAAGTTAAGTGCTATAAATGAATTAGCTCAAACTAACTTTACACAACAATTTTTCATCAACAAATGGCCAAAATTATGAGTTGAAAGTGCATCAAATACTTTAGCATACATCCACCATTAAAGCCAACATGAATGACTACTATAGAAAATAAACTTGAATTTGAAAGAACAATATTAAAGCAAACATGGAGATTGAATCATGCACACATAATGGACAATACACAAGAAACCATCAATTCAATGCTTTTCTCATATATTGCAGCAGAATGCCTTTACTCAAAAACTCAACTCTCTTTGAAAATGAGAGGATACCCCTATTTATAGCTTTCAAAAAGTAGAATGAATGGACAAGATTGCTTTACAATGAGTGGCTCATATTCATTCTAGTTTAGGGTTTCACCTAACCCCAATATTTTATAATATAAGAATAGACTCTTTTGTCTTTTCCCTATTTTGTCCTATAGTCTATTTTGTCTTCTAACTACTTTTAGCTTTTTTAGTTATTTTAGCAAATGCTCATCAGCTATTATGGGGTTTCCAGCCTCCTTTTGGGTGGTGGCATATTTATCAAACTTCCCAATTACAACCAAGAGCTTCTTTTCTTTAGAAAGGTCAAATTTAGAGATCTGGAAGGCAACTCTCTTAAATCCTTCCACCATTCGATCTTGGTGCCTTATTCATTTCAACTCAGCTCTGAGTACTTGTTCTAACTCTGTGAAGGTTCTTGTAGTGAAATCCATGAAATCTGTTGACAACGTGTTGTCGGCCCCTTGCTCTATCCTCCTATGGAACTCGCGCTTGATGGCCTCTCGATCTAGCTCCAAGGCGAGCATCTCATAGCCTATTATCAGCTTCAAAAACTCATCACTTTCCACCCAATGATCCAAAATCTACTCGTGAATGTCCTCCAATTCAAGCAGGGCCCTTTCAAAAACCTATTTTCTATATTAAAAATTCAGCTATCAGGCCTCAAGTAGCTAGTGGTCTTCTTTGGGCAGCGCCAACTCCTTTTCCCAAGTTTCTCGGGAGAGTTTGACAATGCTCTCCAACTTCAGATATGTTATCCTGTAAAGCTCAGGAAACTCCTTGTAGATACCCATTACCTCTTCAAATTCCTTCTAAAAAACTCAAAATTCATTGTGCATGTTTGCTGCACAATGGATGCTTGTTGCCTGTGTCAATGACTCTTTTGAACCAATCAGAAGTTGACTTGGTCCAGTTCTTCATTATTTCCATCTTATTGACCTCTTCTTTTGATATCAAAGCAAGTGCAAGCGATTCCATTGGAGCTTCCAACGATTCCATTAGAGCTTCCTCTCCTAGTGGTGTACATTGTTGTATAAAGGCAGTCAATTTTTCCACCTTTACTTTTACACAACAGCACAATAGGAAATTAGCGCTGAATTTTACACTAGATTTTAGTGTATTTTTGGCCATGAATTGAACAATTTGGTTGGCGCTAAACTTGGCGCAAACATGCATGCTCAACTCAACGCTGGATTTTGTGTTGATTTTTCTATCGAATTTAGCATTAGAGTTAGTGCCAAAGTTAGCGTCGAAGAATTGTAGCACCTTTGAAAGTGCCTAAAATAGCGCCAAGAAGTAACATCAGAAATTGCACCCAAATCGGTGCCCAATTTGGCTTCTAATTTTGCTTCCATGTCTACTCCCATTTTTGCTTCTAGTTTTGCTTCCAATTTGACATCCGATTTTGCTTCCAAGTTTTCCTCCAGGTTTTCTTCCAATTTTACTTCTAGTTTTCCTTCCAATTTTGCTTCTAGTTTTGCTTCCAGTTTTGCTTCTGGTTTTGCTTCTGGTTTTGCTTCGGGTTTTGCTTTGAGTTTTGCTTCTGGTTTTGCTTCAGGTTTTGCTTCTAGTTTTGCTTCTAGTTTTTCTTCTGGTTTTTCTTCCAATTTTGCTTCTGATTTTGCTTCCAATTTTGCTTCTGACTTTGCTTCCAAGTTTGCTTCTGGTTTTGCTTTCAATTTTGCTTTTGGTTTTGCTTCCAGGTTTTCTTCAAGTTTTGCTTCCAGTTTTGCTTCTGATTTTTCTTCTAGTTTTGCTTCCAAATTTGCTTCCAGTTTTGCTTCCAAGTTTGCTTCCAATTTTGCTTCCAATTTTACTTCCAAGATTACTTCCAATTTTTCTTCTAAAAATGCTTCTTGTTTTTCTTCCATTTATTAATTTAATATGTTTTATTTCAATTTAATTAGTTAAATATATCGTGCCTCTTAAATAACTCATATGATTATAGAGTAAGTAATTTAATTATTTAACTCATATGATTAAATAACAATATAATTATTGTAACATGATCACCATTTATAATTAAAACAAGTGAGTCAAATATCTATAATTTAATTGAATTTGACAACATCCATCCTGAGCAGTAAATTAAAATCATCATACTTAATAAATATGCATCCAAAAATCATCGACCACTTTAAATATATATAAATTTACAAGTCAATATTGATGAGATCACCATCATATGTAACTAAAACAAGTGAAATTCAAATATGTTAGTACATCAAAAACATGTCAAAATGATACATGTCCAATAGTCAACATAAGTGAAAATGATACATGTACAAATGATATAAATAAAATTGATAAATTATGTAACTCAAACTGATACAAGTCAAGATGATACATGTCCAAATGATATAGTCAAAATGATACATGTCAATATGATACAACTCAACAATATAGTACTATAGGTTGTGAAAATGATACATATGATAGTAACCATGAAAAGAGTCATCATAATGATATATCAACAATGATCTATGATGTAGTCTATATGATCATGAATGTCACTGGTTCCTATCACCAACTATCTCATCATCATCATCATCATCATTGTCATCGTCGTCATCATCATCGTTGTCATCATCATCATTGTCATTGGCCTCGGTGTCTTTCATAACTACATCATCATCATCCTTTGCCATGTGATCTATACCAACATAACCAATATTTTGTGGATCTATATCATTTTGAGGATCATCTTGATCTTCTGGAAGACCCGTGTTCTACAAAAAAAACATTTAAAATGAAAATTTATTATTTATTTCATGCAATAATTTATTTTTTTGTTATTTATCTAATATTACAACATATGAGATGAAACCATAATCATATTACATCATATCAAAGTGCACATACCATAATAAAATTTCAAAATATTTACAGCTAATATTGGTGACTCTGGATAAACTTCAACTTTCAAAAACAAAGCCAATTAGGTTGGAAAACTTGTGGATTAGGCTAGCATTTGGTGGAAGAGGAAGAAAGATTACTGGAACTTTGGAAGCCCACCATAATGGATTTCATTATTCAACCATGAGAGCATAAGAGAGAGATGATATCATGTATCAAAACATTAAGCATGCATTCTTCCAACCAGCGGAGAAGGAGATGGTTACTTTGCTTCATTTTCATTTGGTGTGGGAACCAAGAAGACCAAGGATGTCCAGTTTTATGTGGAGGTAATGGATGTGGTCCAAAATTTAGGAGGGGTAAGAAGGTTAATGTATGATCCTAATGAAATTGAGGAAGAATAGCAAGAGAGGGACAAGAAAAAGAAAATCAATACAAAGTTTCAAGGATTTGTTAAGCAAGTAAGAGAGCTATGGGAGCAGCCTCATCTAAAATATTTTGAACTAGAGTTTGATATACCATTTAGAGAGCTTGGTTTTCATGGAGTTCCTTTCAAAGTCTATGCTTTTATTGTTCCCATGGTAAATTGTTTGGTAGAGTTGGTGGAATTACCTTTCTTAGTAATCCCTATTAGTGAGATTGAGATTGTTAACCTTGAGAGAGTAGGACTTGGGAAAAAGGAATTTGATATGGCTATTGTTTTCAAAGACTTCAAGCGGGATGTACTCTGTATTGATGTCATTCCTCAATCTTCACTTGATGGCATGAAGGAATGGCTGCACTCCATGGATATAAAGTATTATGAAAGAAGAATGAACTTGAACTAGTGGCCAATTTTTAAGAGTATTACTGATGATCCAGATAAATTTATTGAAGATGGTGGTTGGGAATTTTTTAATATGGAAGCTAGTGATTTTGATTCTGATAACTTAGAAGAGATAGATCAAGGATATGAACCTTGTGATGTAGAAGAGGAATCAAAATCAAATTTCATGTAGCCACCATCAAGAGTGTTACAAGCCAACAAGATGGAGCGAATTCTTATATAAGGATAATTTTCAATGTTGCAGGTACCAGATTTAATGCCAACTACAATGGAAACATTGAAATCCCCTAGTAGTATTTATGTTAAGGAAATTTCCTTTAGATGCAAGGATTCAAAGCACATCAACCATGTTTTAAAAATGATTAAATCCCAGAGACGATCTATACCAATGAAAGAGTCTGAAAAGGAAGAGAGAGCTACACTGGTGACTCAGGAGAAACTTCAACTTTCAAAAACAAAGCCAATTAGGCTGGTAGATGTGTGGATCAGGCCAACATTTGGTGGAAAAGGATGAAAGATGACTAGAACTCTAGAGGCCCACCATAATGGATTTTTATATTCAACCATGAGAGTAGAAGAGAGAGTTGATATCATGTGTCAAAACATCAAGCATGCATTCTTCTAGCCAACGAAGAAGGAGATGATTACTTTGCTTCATTTTCATTTGCATAACCATATCATGGTGTGGGAACCAAGAAGACCAAGGATGTCTAATTTTATGTGGAGCTAATGGATGTTATCCAAGCTTTAGGAGGGGAGATCCTCATGTCTGCCAAGAGGCATAAAGTCAGATGAATTAAGTTCACCTACATGTCTGCCAAAGTTTACTTCCAATTTTTATGATTGTTTTTCTTGACTGTCAGAGTTTACTTACAAATTTGAAATTTCTTTCTGGTCATTTTGATGAGGATATATTCATCCAATGTGTAAGCACCTTTTGTTTTTATCACAACCATAGTAACGAGATTCAGACTCGTCTCGGAATCGACTAGGGTGACTCGACTCGGGGACTCGACCTAGACTCGGCAAAATGAAAAAACCCTAGAAATTTAAAGATTTTAAAGGATTTAAAACTTCTTTCATGCACCATTTATTAAATAGACCTTAAATACACAATAATATCATTAAATAGAAGAAAATTTGATCACATACACAAGTATACATTGATCACTTAAGTATAAATGCAAATTTTAGCTTAAGGAAATATACATACACAAGTATACTACTATTATGCCCTTAATAAATTTTTACCTGGCTGCAATGTCATTTGAGTAGTCTTAATCTTATGCTCCAAATTGATTAAAGAAATGTGGAAGTGTTAAGCTCCAAATTTCCAATACTAAGTATATCTATAACTATAAATTGTCTCTATCACATTCACAATAGAAAGAAACTTGTTGGAACTAATATGCTCTAAATTGCCAATACTTAGTGAATTTAGATCCATAGTTAGTAGCCATAGGGAAATGGGAAAAGTTAATGGGTAATAATCAATGGGCTACATAGGAGGCTATCATACTATCAACTGATTACCTAATCCTTCCCCCATGCACTCCTGAACTGGTGGGGGGGAGTCTAAAAGAGCTTACATTGCTTCTTACCATTGAACTTAATGCAAAAAATATCCCACATCTTAAACCACCAAATGGTCACATGCTCGAATTTCCTTTCGTAATTGGGAAAGAGGAAGCCATCCTCCTTCTAAGTTGAATTCAACATTTACCACACACATCTAGTAGGTCTCTTCCTACAAAATTCAAGACAAGTATCACGGAAACAAAATGGCTGAAAACCTCTAGAGGATATCAATCTCACAACATGTGTTTCTTGTTCGATTATGAGTGGTCACAGGCCGGTTTGCAGTCAATTAATCTTTATTTTATCGGTTCTTCACCCAATGAAAGAAAGATCAGTTGATTACAAATCGTCCTATGACCACTCAGAATCTAACAAGAAATACATGTTGTGAGATTGATATCCTCTAGAGGTTTTCAACCATTTTATTTCCATGATACTTGTCTTGAATTTTGTAGGAAAAGACCTACTAGATGTGTGTAGTAAATGTTGAATCCAACTTAGAAGGAGGATGGCTTCCTCTTGCCCAATTACGAAAGGAAATCCGAGCAAATGACTATTTGGTGGTTTAATATGTGGAATATTTTTTGCATTAATTTCAATGGTAAGAAGCAATGTAAGCTCTTTTAGACTCCCCCCTGCTAGTTCAAGAGTGCATAGGGGAAGGCTTAGGTAATCAGTTGATAGTATGACAGCCTCCTACATAGCCCATTGATTATTACCCATTAACTTTTTTTGTTTCCCTATGTCTGTTGGGACAAGTTTTGTTTGGACATTACTAACTATGGATCTAGATTCACTAAGTATTGGCAATTTAGAGCATACTACTTCCAACAAGTTCCTTTCCATTTTGACACACTATTAATGTGATAGAGACAATTTATAGATATAAATATTAAACAATGTTGCAGCCTGCAATAAGGGAATAACACATAAAAAAATTAACATTCAAAGTTTAAACTTTATAATTAAATTATTAAACTTAAAAATTGGGTTAGCTTTTAGTTAGCTTTTTTGGATAGCTCTACTGGATGTTGAGGACATTCCATTTATCTTTTGAATGTTAAGAAGTCAGAGTTTCAAGGATTCGTCAAGCGAGTAAGAGAGTTATAAGATCAACCTCATCTAGAATATTTCGAACTAGAGTTTGATACACCATTTAGAGAGATTGGTTTTCATGGATATAAAATATTACGAAAGTAGAATGAACTTGAACTGGCGGCCAATTTTGAAGACTATTACTGATGATCCAGATAAATTTATTGAAGATGGTGGTTGGGAATTTTTGAATATGGAAGCTAGTGATTCTAATTTTGATAATTCAGAAGAGTCAGATCAAGGGTACGAACCCTCTAATGTAGAAGAGGAATCAAAATCAGATGAAGAAGGTTCAAAAGATGAATCTCTTGTGGAGTCAGAGGAGAACGAAGAAGAAGAAGAAGATTCTGAAGAGGAGGAAGGTAAAACATGGGATGAATTAGAAGTCAAAGCCAGAAATGTAATCATTTACTTTTAAACTAATTAATATGCAATCATTTACTTTTTCCAAGGAAATAAAAAAAATATTATTTAACATATTGAATATACTTACAAATTATTGAAGGAATGTTTTTTGAAATTATTGAAGAATTAGATCTTTTTGCCGGCGCTGGACGTACATTCGACATTAATGTTGATGGTTGGAAATTTGCTATGTAATGAAGTTTTTTCTTTCATTTCCTTCGATGCTTCTTGGTTTGTGTGAGTAAGGAGAGTGTGAAGTAGTCTGGTGGCTAACATACCAGAGAAGAAATAGTCTGGATGACAGTGTGAAGTAGTCTAGTGGCTAACGTACCAGAGAAGAAATGGAGGCCAACTTCACTTTGAAAGCGAGGATGAAATTGGATCCTTTTGATGGAAAAGTGACGGTGAAGAGACTGTGTGGCTTGTTATTGTACAAGGATGTGAAGGTGGCACAATCTAGGAAAATCATTTTGGGTTGGCTTCAAAGATTTGAAGCACATATATCAGACTAATATGGATATATACTCTCTGATCATGGCGTGGGCACTAGACTTAGGAGAGTAGTGGAGGTTGTAAGGGAAGTGGTGAAAGCGTTGGTGCATAGGGATTTCTTAGTGAACATGGAGAGTATCCTGGAAAGGGCTATACGAGGAAAAGGATTTGTGAGTAAAGGCATGGAAGGTGTGGACCCATAAGTAGCAGAGATAAATCACCCTTTCATTAGGTGGCCAGAAGGAAGAACCAAATCCTTGTGGAGAGAGGGTGTGGAATGGGGGTGGCAAGCTTTGAAACTATGCAGCGAATTAATGGAGACTGAGGAGATAATAGCAAGACTCAATGCCATCGCTAGAGAGGAGCTATGTGAGAAGAAGGTTTTACATCTGAGAAAGAAGGTGAAGCCACTCGCGGAAATGTGCCCATTTCATCTGGGTAGCACTTATGTAACTTCTGCATAAACTAGTTTACTGTCTTTAAGCTAGATGTTGATGTATAAGCTTAAGGGGTTAAGCCCCATTTTTGCTTTCGATATTGTAAATAGTTGGTGTTTGGGTAGTAGTTAGTTGGATAGTTTTCAGGAAGTTGTGGTAGGGATTTTTGATTTGTAGGTTTTTATTCTGTTTTAATAGACATGATGTGATGGTGTTGGAAGAACTTTTTATTTTGAGCTTTGTATATTTTGATTTATCTTAAATAAAATAAAAATATTATCACCAATCGAAGAATTTTTTTTTTAAATATCACTTAATAAATTTGATATAATCTTATGAGAAAATTCAAATACCTGCGTACTCTCCTCACCAGACTTCCTCCATGCATCCTGGCTTCATGCTCTCTTCAGTTGCTAGTAGCGCCTTGCACTCTTCCCTTGCGCAAAATTTTCCCTTTTATGTCATCTGATTCTTCTGTCACGCGGGAAATTTTTAATTTTTTTATTTTGATTTCTTCCTTTGCGCGGTGTTTTTCCCTTTTTTTTCATTTGATATCTTCCTTAACGCCAACTTCAGCATCGAATTTTGGCCATTAAAGTAATCAGTTTGGGGCACCTAGTTGAGTGTCTATCATTGTATGTTTTTCCTAGTCTAGTCAAAGTTCTCATCCTCAATTTGATTACACTGACCAAACAATGCAAATATTTCTCGACATCACTAGCTAGCTACACTTGTATAAAATCATAATACATTCTCTATTTTCTATCAAGTAGTTATTTTGATCATTCATGTGAAACAAATTATATTATTTTGCAATGAAAAAAAGTCAGCATGAACTATAAAATGTGGATAAGGATACAATGTTCTTTTTCCATTTACTCACAAAAAAATGCACAAAAATATGACAAACATAGTTATATGAAATGGATGTGAAGTGTGTGTAGATGTATATGAATGATTACAAATGCAAGTAAATGAATGTAAACTAATTGTTATCAAATTTTCACTATAGCTCAATTTGATGGATTTGTTTTGTTCAAAGTTTTATTTTAAGGTGAAAATTCAAAATTAACCTCTGCAAATGTTTAATGATTGCAAGTGTTTAAAATATTTTGGAGTTCCAAGATGCAATGTGTTTAAATTGTCTGATTCAATTACAACATTAAAGAGTTGCATAAAAGAAAAGAGATCCTTTCATTTTGTATTTAGTTGTAGTGTTCAAACAAGTGATTTACATTGTAATACATGAAAGGAAAAGATACAGAATTGAACAAGTGATTTACAAATGCTGAATTTATATTCATTGGGTAATGGAAAATCAAAATGTTGCCCTGCCCAAACTCCTACCTTGTTTTTGTGACCACCACTGTCCCATGGCTCCTTAGTCATCTTGGTGCAGTAGAGTGGTTTTTACCTTGGTCCTACATGGTGCTTCATCCTTCTCAACAGTAGTGTGGTGACCACCGCTATCCTGCAGCTCCTTCATCAGCTCAGTGTGGTAGAGCAGTTTTTACCGCGGTCCCACAAGTTGCTTCTTCCTTCTTGGTGGTAGTGCGGTGAAAATTTATGTGGCAACATTTTTATTCATAGAGGAGGCCATGGAGAGAGGACATGGATGACGTAGAAATACTAAATTTTGGAGAGGAAAGTGGGTGGAAATAGATGAGACAACATTGATTAAGTACTAAATTTATTTTGATATTTTTTAGTGTGTGAAAAAATTACTAATGACCTTTTAATAAATGTTATGTGAGTAAGATTTCTAGATAAACTATATGCAAATTTTTACATAACTATCATGGACTTTGAAAATCAAATGTTATTAATTTTCATAAATGTGTTTGATAGCATATCATGCCATTGGAAATTAGGGGGGATTGCTATCTTACAGTTGACTTAAGGAATGCCATAAGTCGATTGTCAACATTTACAAGGTATGTAGTTATATGAAACGTTCATGTGTGAGAGACATAGAGATATTGTATTGCATTTTAATTTATGGCTAAAGGTTCATGCTAATTTACTATTATTATATTAGGTGGATGAACTCCAAGGAGATCCATGAATCTCAAATTCCTAAACTTTGAAATGCTTCAGTAATATTATGTTGTACTTGGACAATTGAAAACCTATTTTATTCTCCTAGCAAGCTTTTTTATTTTCCATTATAATTCTAGACCAAACAACATTTGCGGGGATGGCCTTTTACACCAATCTTAATTTGTATGAAGTTCATGAACCTATTGTCAAGCAGTAAATTCCTTTCATAGACACGAAATGTAAAGGCTTCATTTAAGAAAAGATAAGTAGTCTCTTTCTGAGGGTAATCCACATGCAAAAAGTAAAAAGCACATAAAAATAAAATTATACAGTAGAAAATTAGATTCAATCAGTTTTTGATAAGGAAAAATAGGTTTTGAAGGGGCCTTGAAACCCTTTACAACAATGCCAAGCTACAAGAGAAATTAAACCACTAAGCCC
This sequence comes from Sequoia sempervirens, assembly GCA_007258455.2. Classification (NCBI taxonomy): domain Eukaryota; kingdom Viridiplantae; phylum Streptophyta; class Pinopsida; order Cupressales; family Cupressaceae; genus Sequoia; species Sequoia sempervirens. The sequence continues at coordinate 168,277,386 of VDFB02105785.1, read as the reverse complement.
AACAACCCAAAAAACCAAAAAGCTGACATAAGATGGAACATTAGCAACCCGTCAGCAAACCCAAAAGCAAAAAACATCAACAAACTTGTTGAACCAAAAGAGGAAGCACCAACTACAAAAAATTATATAAAACATTAGCCGAGGCCATGTTCTCCTTGATGACCTCCTCATGGATACTGATAACATCCTTCAGCTCCTCACTAGTAACAACCACCCTCTTTTTCATCTTTCTCCTCATCCTAAGGCATGAACCCACCTGCATGTCCTTCTCCAGCACAAGAGTAGAAGCTTCCGCTTTATACACCAGGTAAGAGCCACTAATCTCTTCAATCCTTTCCTCCATATTACCCAATTCAAGCAATTTTTTGTTCCAATTCAATGCTTTCTCATTCATAATAGAAAGACCCATAGCGGTGGTCTTCAAAGAGTTATTGCTGATATTGACCACCGTTTTCAAGTGCTCTGACATCTTTCCCATTTGATCCTCCAGACTTGCCACTCTATCCTCTACCATTTTATTAACAATAACTTCCAAAGAGGAAATTCTTTCCTCGTGAGAAACCCCCAAACAATCAACATCAGCCAGTAGCTTATCAAGCTTAATATGCATTGATTTCACTTTGCCTTTTATTTTCCACTCCTTTTGGTTACCTCTTAGCATAGCAACACAAACATCCTGCCAATTTTTCATCTGAAGATTGAGCTCCTTAACCTCAGAAAATAACCACTTAACCAGGGAAAGTAGGTTTCTCATCCCATCTTCGACCATTCTACAAAACATATTCATGTCAATTTCATCCCAGTTAACCGGAGGTTGACCCTTCTGCTCCAAGTCAACAGGGGCATCAAAACAATCCCTATTCTATTCATCCTCTTCTTTGGCTGGGGAATCCTCGACATCCACAACATCTACATTTATCCTCTCCTTATTTGGTAGATTCTCCAAATTAGCTAACACCTCCAGACATTCCTTCTTCACTTCCTTCTCCATAGCAGAAAAATCCTTAGAACAATTAACCGCATCAATCTCCTACATATCCACGGGGCTAGTCTCATTAGGCTTCACTTCCATCTTAGAGTTTCTCATATCAGTAGGGCCACTCAACTGACCACCCAAATTAACTGGCACCTTAAGCCCTTGCAGTGGGGAGCTCTCTAGCAGACCATCCTTACCAAGAATAGGGTTCCCCAACGAAGCATTCTGAACACAATCAAAATTTGAAGGATCTACATCACCCATAGGATGACAACCCTTCAAACCCTCATCACCCACAGGATGACAACCCACTACTGAATTTGACACCATTTTCCTATTGATGTTCATCGGTTGTTAGACAAATCTGACATTCGTCAGCTATTTTTTTATTGCAAGGTCAACAACTAATTAAATGTCAAAATAACGACATAGATTCATCGGTCGTTGGCATCATAAAATGGCCCAGATGTTCGTCGAAATATCGACGAAAACTTCGTGCATCCACCGATGAATTACACCAGAAGTTCATCGCCATTTCGACGAAATGGGCAAGGAGTAGCGTCGAAACAACACCAGAAGTTTGTCGCTATTTCGATGAAATGGGCAAGGATTAGCGTCAAAACAACACCAGATGTTCATCGCCATTTCAATGAAATGGACAAGGAGTAGCATCAAAACAACACCAGAAGTTCATCGCCATTTCAATGAAATGGGCAAGGAGTAGCATCGAAACAAAACCAGATGTTCATCGCCATTTCAATGAAATGGACAAGGAGTAGCATCAAAACAACACCAGAAGTTCATCGCTATTGTGACGAAATGGGCAAGGAGGAGAGTTGAAGCAACACCAAACATTCGTTGAAATTGCGACGAAATCAGAAAGGAGTTACGATGAAGCCTTCATCGCAGCTATAGCAACTTCATTAGACCTTTTCGGTGATTCATCGATGGTTTTCGTCGAAATTGCGATGAAACAATGCAAATTTTTTTTAAAAAATATTCATTGAAATGTACCATCGCGGAGACTGATGACTGATTCAGGGTATAAAGAATCATTTTTCTGCCACCATAGTGAAAAGTTAGCACTTTCTTTCATCTTTGCATATTGGTTTGATGCTTCAAACGATGCATTTCTTATATTGAAAAGTGCATTACCTTATTGAGCTTCTCTTTGTTTCGAGAATAGTTTAATATTCTCTACTTAACAGGGCCAACCATGTGATGGAAGCTCATTTGGCCCCTCCCCCCCTCACATCACTCTCAATTCCTCATACCCAATCATATAACATTAATCATTCATTCATCCATTAATAACATATAACATTCATTCATTAACATATAACATTCATTAATTAACATATTCACATTCATTCATTAACATATAATATTCATTCTTTCAGTTTTTACATATTATCAAAAATATGGTTGTTATGATATGATTACAATCACTTTTTTTTTTGTTTCCTTTTTAAAACTACATAAAGCTGAAGTGGAGTATCATTTTCTAAATCAATATTTGTCCCCCCTTTAGTTGTTCTTGCCTCTGCTCATGATCTTAATGTACGCCTAGTCGTCTGCTCATGACGTGGATGCCATTGCAAAGGGGGGGTCTGCTGCAATAAGAAAGAAATGTTAAACTGATATGTTTTATTATTATTGTTACAAGTATTTCATTAATTAAAAGAACATTAGAGTGGTTCTCTTTACCTGATGGGTCCACATCATATTCCTAAACTTTTGTTATAGACTCATGCTCAACATGCTGAACACCCTCTAAATCCTAATCTACAGTTGAAACACGAAAGGTTACATTAATTAATACAACAATTTAAATTAAATATGTTTAAGAGAACATGAGATTGGTCCTCTTTACCTGATGGGGCCACATCATGTTCCTAATCTTCTCTAGCTTGATCATGCTCAACACATTGATCATGCTCTACATGCTCTAAAGTTGAAACACGAAAGGTTACATTAATTAATACACCAATTGCAATTAAATATGTTTAAAAGAACTTTAGAGTGGTCCTCTTTACCTGATGGGGCCACATCATGTTCCTGATCTTCTCTAGCCTGATCATGCTCAACATGTTGATCACACTCTACATGATCTAAAGTACCAGGATGCACACCATGACCTTCATCTGCACGTTGTGCTCCACCCTCACTAGGCTGCATTCCAATGTCATGTGCAATATTATCATTGCTTGAATGTTTAATATGATGGAAATTAATATTGAATAGATTGCACAAGTATTCAATTTTAAATAAACTTTATTGATTTTATTTACCTATGTGTCAGATGTAGTGGAAGGTTGTGTTTTCCTAGTGAAGACTTTTAAGCGTTCAGCCACGGCTCCATAGCCTTGCTAGAAGGAAATCTTTAGTTCATCTTTTGTGGGGACTCTGTTGAATTCAGAGCCCTACATTTTGGCATGAGATCATGAATTTTGCTTCTATGGTGTGATAAAACCAAAATTGTTTTCAATTTATTATTTGGATACTATATTTCATTTATTGATACTTACAATTCGTGTGGCTAATTTCATATAAGCACCAGAGCCAAGTTTGTGTTGCCCGTGTTTTTCTAGTCTTTCCTTTATTGCCTTCGATGTGTCAGGAAGCCTATGAAAATTTTGATATACGTTAGATTATGTAAAAATAAAGAGTAATTAGTATATAATTACATTGTTGATGGTATCACATACCTTCGTTGGCCCGGTGGTGTCTTTCCTTTTTTCTTTTCAGCCTTCTCCTTTCCATCTGACACTAGATCCTTCCACTCCCTCTCTAGAATCATGGGGGGATGCTTGTACTTTTTGTTCTTCTCTAAATGTGACCTATATTGGTCCCTCACATACTTTAGATAGGTACCAGCTTTCTAAAGGACCTTGGTTCGGTTGAATGTTTTATCACCGAACAACAGAACTAAACGGTTAATGAGCTCATCTTTTAAATCTTGATTTTGGGCATTCCACTGTGTACGTATGGTGGGCCCGAAGAGCTCCAATGTAATATCACTTAGATGTTTATAAAAAACATCATTTCCTACAAAATGATCATGGGATCAATAGTCTAAAAAGAGTGATCAATAAGTAAATTTCAATTGGATTATATATAATAATAATTAAAACATTTTAAAGTACTTGGGACCTTCTCTATCTTTATGGGAACAAAATCCTCGGTCACCACAAGTGTGATAGGAAATGTTCTTGTACTAGTAATACCGGAAGATCTAGGAAATGCTACTAAAACATTACTAGTACTAGTGGCCTCTACATCCCCAAGTACATGTCTTGACACATGTTCCGATACGTGTTCACTGCCAAAGGGTGCATTAACGAATGCCTGTATGGTATGTGTTGCCGACATTTTAGACGACAATATAGGCATGGATGATGGGGTCAGATGATGTGATGTATGCATAAAAAGATCAAGATGGACACTTGTACCAACCCTTACTCCTCAGGCAACACTTGCAGTACCCTGATCATGGCCAAGAGCGTCATGAGGAGGAAAATAACCCTGTAAAAATAACACATATTTTAGTTCATGACATAAAAGAGTACAAAATATAAAACCATGAATGAACTTATGTTATAATTAAAGACCTCATGACAACTTAATTGCAATTTTTGTAATCTCTCAATCAATATTTTAACCCTCTCTTATCTCATCTATTTGAGGCACTATGAACATCAACTTAACCATTTCTTGCTTGCATTTTTTTTGGATCTTCTTTATCGTATCAAGAGGGTTTGCTGAATAAGCGATGTCATCATCACAAAATATTGACTGCACCGAACTATGGATGCTCTCCTCTACTGCTGGTGCCTTTCCCTAATTAGTTGACTACAACAAGAATATTAAAAACATTATCGAAATTAACCCAAAAAACTTATGAAAAAAACATAATAAAACATTTTTCTCATATCTAATTTGTACAATTACAATGAGGTAAACCTATCAAGTAGAAGCGCCTAAAGATACATCACGATCTATGCTCTGGGCCAGAGCCTTCTCCGTATGATCAATGTCCCCCTGTGACAAAAATTAAATATAAAGAAAAAGTTACCAAAATGAAACCAATAGACTTACAAAAAAAACATAAGAATATAATGGTATATTGGAGTCATTAATTGGAGGTTTGGTAAAATGGTACATAGTACATACGACCCCCATAGTAACTGTGTTTGTAACTAAGCGATTCAAATTGCCATCGATTAGCAACTCTTCCCCTACAATTATTGATTTTATCGCACATACAAATACATGGTTTCCCTCGTGCACCTCGAATATGCAATTGGGTTGCTTATTTGTTGACCCAGGTCGTGTACTGTTTATAAACCCTGCAATATTCCCTTATGCTTTTGGCCTTCCATCAATGTACATATCCACTCCTTTATTTTGATCCTTATCTTTTAGTTGTATATAATTTTCTGACAGTGCATACCTACGCATACTTCGTGTATATCGAACCAGTTGCATCCAATCTTTGTAACTGTAACATGGTCCAACATACTCCATCAATTCAGTAACTTTGTCATAACAGACCTTTATTCTATCCATAAAAATAGGCCCAAACCATGTAATGATGATGGTGCTATGCGATATATCCTCGTTGACACAAAAATTAGTGTTTATTGGAGGAAGTTCCTTGGGTACCCATTGTTTCAGTAGATGTTTGTACCTCAAGGGCACCTCAATGTTGCCTATGCTCTCATCATCATAAGAACATGACCCCCCTTCAGCAAGAAAAAATTCCATGCGTTTAAGGAATTTTCTTCTAATCTTTTGACCTCTAGTTGATCTCACTCTTTTAGACATACTACATGTCTCGCTTTCCTCTTCTCTTCCTGAATTTCCCTCGCTCGAGGAAGATAGATCTGACAAATACCTATTTGGTGGTACCTGCACTCATAAGGATGTTGGATGAAGTTCTTTCATGATGATGTGATCCCAAGGTGACATTATGATTAATCTATCATTTCATCGCTAGAATTTCACAGGTTATAAGGTAATCAAGTCTTGATAGATTGCAAGCTATTGTTACTACCGTCGAAATGTGTTCATCACAAATCAAATCTACTTAATGTTTTAACTCCCAAAATTTGTAACAAGTGTTAAATGTGACTATGGTCCACTAGTTACACAACCAAGGCCTCAAATGTATTCTCTAGTTGTAATCAAAGGACTTTTTCTCTTCATTCAAGTAAATAAACTTGAAGGGAAACACCACCAAATGGTTTATTGGACACCTACATGACTAAAAATAGCAAAAAATTTACATTTAATTTCCATATGTCTAAGTGGTTAATGGGGAGGGAGTGTGTACTAGGCCTAGTTAAGTCATCATAAGTTTACACTTTGGCAATAATTTTTTTTGAAGTCATATTAAATCTTCCTATTTCTAATTGTTAGGAGACTTTTGGTATGTTTTAAGGTAGGATGATTGATGAAAGAGCCCAAAGACTAGCCTTTCTCCATGGTATCCAGGTACACATAGCATCGGTCTTCTCTTATATTGTTGGACATGATTTAAAGAACTTAGCTAGGAATTATTCATTTAACCTAAGGTTTTCTCATAATTCCATCATTGGAAAAGTATGATCAAATTCTTCTATTATGAAGAATTTATCTATGTGCCTCTAGTAATCACTATAAATGTTTGTAAGGATAAAATGACTAATTGCATCAGGTAGGAGAGAATCAACTTTGAGTTCTTCAAAGATTATATTCCTCTATTCATAATTTTTAAGGGTTGTGTGTGGAGGAGGTTATCACTACCAATAAGGGAGGAGACATTTCCTTGTATTCTTTTATAATTTTCATTATTCTTATTTATTTTACACTTACATTTACAAATACACATACATATGCATTTACTGTTTCCATTTATTTCTCATGTAGTTTAATAGTTTGATTGATTTCATAGTATATGTGTTGAAGACTTTAGAATTTCAATTACGTTAATTTATGCATATGTTGTATCTATATAACTACAAAACCATGTGTTCTTTTCATTTACACTTGCATTTAGAAATACACATTTATATACATAGATATAGATTTCTTTAATGATATGTTGCATTTATTGTTCTAGGAGAGCATCCAGTAATTGCATTTACATTTACATTTAAAAATACATATACATACATACATACATACATACATACATATATATATATATATATATGTGTGTGTGTGTGTATGTATATCATTTATATTCAATGTTCAGAAGCAACCCATTAGGTCTGCATGGATAAAAATTCATAAAATCAAATCTCCCATACATGTTTTGTTGAAACCTAGGCTTGAACCTCTCATTTCACATGCTTTTCTTCACAAAACTATTGAGGACAACAGCTATACCTTATTTATTTCTCATCCTAAGGCCTATTCATGCATTCTACAATTACAATAGTATCCATGTGGCCTCTTACACAAGCTACAATAATCACAAAAAGTGTAAGAGCCCCTTTATATCATGTTTCAACTACAAAACCCTCAAAAATAGGGTAACTCAGATTATGATTTGTTGGTGAGCTATATGGACAAAATCATTAGCACCAGCTCATTCTTGGAGTCTTTTGAAAGAGAAGTGAATTAGGTGGCAGTTAAGTACAAACCTTATAATGTCAAGGTGAATGAGGTGATCAATTTTGATTGGCCAACTGATGAAGAGTACCAGAAATGGGTAAATGTATATTTAACTGAGGAAGAGTGAAAAGGAGTAGGTTGCTAACGGTTGACAAATCAGCTGTTGCAATTACAATAGATTCCAGTTTTTTTTTTTGGTGACAGTCTAGGCGTGAAATTCTTGAAGTTTTTTGTTGCTGCATCAACCATTCTCAGCGGGCACAATGAACAAGAAGATTCTTTGGGGAGATTGTTGTTGTAACAAATTTTTGGAATATCACAAGGCGTCCAATTGGCTGGTGACACGTGTGCTTTCTGGCCGATGTTTTTTTCTCGTCTTTTCTATAAGAAGGATTTCAAGGCTAAAAGTACGGGTTAGCAAGTTAGATATTTTTGATCGAGTCTAGATGAAGCTGAGAGAAAATTGTAAAGTCTGATGGTTTTAGGGAAAATGCAATTTAGGTTTTGAGTCATTCTGTAGTAGGTTTTGAATTCATGGGGATTTGATGTTTTATGACAGTACTGGCATTTGTCTTGATATGATTAATTCAAACTCATGTCTCTCCATTGTACAAGCATATCTGAATTTTGAATAAAATGATCAAGGGTTGTTTGTTCATCTCACTGTTGTGGTGTGTATGATTCTTGTTTTAGGTTTAATTCAATAAATTAATTAAAATGATTGAATGGGATTGTAGGTGGATATGTTTTGTATAAGGATTTGATAAGTAGTATTGGGTTAGAATACATATTGATGAGATTGTAAAGCAATGTTATCAAGGATCTTATATGTTATGTGTTAAATTTGTCATAAACCCTTAGATGCTTATAAATTTGACTCCTCTAATGGATATATGGCACTGATCTAAGTTGTACTTATTCGTATGGTTCATTATTTGTTTTCCTTTACCTAGAGCTTGCTACAAATTGCAAATCAATGACTATCTTATACTGTGAAATGTTGTTGTAGTTATCTTGTGCTCCAAATAGTTGATATTATTGATAAACAACCAATTCTATTCGGTATTATCCTATTATGTTGAGCTATTAAATGAGATTATCTATTGTTTTTAATGTTGTTTATGATGATGGTGCAGAGGTTGTAAAAAAATTAAGGGATCACCCTCCTGGGTCTTACAGAGCCCAAAGTGTAGGAGGTCTTTCAAATCCTCGTCAGTTGGTCTAGGTCCTAAGAGCTGCCCTTTATTGGAATTGACAATTCCATAGGTAGATTAGAAGATCAACCTACTTACCATAAAAATAGCCAACACCTTGCATATGTTTGTGGTGGAGGTATTAAAGAAGAATTGTATGCCTCTATTTCCATTCATTAGAACTACCTTATCCTAGCATATACTTGGGCTAAGTCTACAATTGCTTCAAACTCATGCAATGAAGGCTATGTGTGATGAAATCCTAGACCTCAACCAAGATGTGAGTAGATTATGGGAGTTTTTCCAAGACCTAAGGTTGGTGGATAAAAATGTGAAAGACTAAGCTATTTTATTTTTTCTGTCTTATCTTATACCATTTTACGAGAATGGGGGTGCCAATGTACGAGAAGATCTTTGGAAAATAGGCATGAAAATTGAAGGTTAAAGAGAATGGGGGTGCCAAACTTACAATACTTATTGCCCCTTGGTCATCGATTTTCCCTGAGTGCCCTCAACCTCATCCTCGATGCTGGTATTGACCTTGTTTTCACTCCTCCAAACTCTTCCTTGGCGTTGATATTGACCTTGTTTTCACTCCTACAAACTCTTCGTCGGTGCTGGTATTGACCTTATTTTAACTCCAAACTCTTCCTCGGTGCTGGTATTGACCTTGTTTTCACTCCTCCAAAATCTTCCTTGGCATTGATATTGACCTTGTTTTCACTCCTCCAAACTCTTCGTCGGCGCTAGTATTGACCTTGTTTTAACTCCAAACTCTTCCTTGGTGCTGGCATTGACCTTGTTTTCACTACTCCAAAATCTTCCTTGGCACTGGCATTAACCTTGTTTTCACTACTCCAAAATCTTCCTCGGTGTTGGCATTGACCTTTCACTTCTCCAATTTGATGAGCTACAACTTGGTTTCGTTAGGTTTTGCAGTATGTTAATTAAGTTCAAAATTTTGGCACCATTTAACTAGGTTTTAATATTCTACAATATAGTTAAGTATATATTAGCTATATTTTACATAATAAATAATATAATTATTCAACTTATTATAATTATATATTATATTCTTTAACAAAATTATTATAATTAATATAATATATATTTAATACAATAGTAATATATATTAATATGAGAGAGAGAAACTAAATTTTGATTGGTTGTTTCATGTCAACAATCCAAGGATGGCATGTGTCCTTGGGGAGTTATGCTCAAGGTATCATTCCATTTGATTAAAGATATGATAATTCTCCTTTAAGACCTCTTCAATGTACCCATTGCACACTTAAGGAGACAAAGATAAATATAGGGAAGAAAATATAGAGAGAGAGGGAGATAATGAGAAACATACAAATAGAAAGGGAGACAAAGAGATAGAGAGAGGTAGAGAGATAAAGAGATAGGATGAATAGATAGAGATATAGGGAGGGTGATTGATGTATCTCTCTCATTTGCTCTCTATATCTCTGACTATCTATGTCACTCCCTCCTCTTCCCCCCTCTATCTATTGAGCTATCTCTCCCTCTCCCCCTTTCTCTCTCATTCACTCCATCTCTCCCTCCATCTCTCCTACTCTATAACTCTATCTCTATTTCTCTTTTTATCTCCCTCTTACTCCTCTCTCTATCTCTTTCTATCTATATCCCTTTCTCTCCCTCCCCATCTCTATCTCCCCCTCTCTATCTCTCACCATCTCTCCCTCCCTATCCTCTTTATCCATCGACTCTCTATCTCCACCTCTCTTCCTTTCTCTTCCCATATATGTCCATCTCTCTTTCTCTTCCCATATATCTCTATCTCTCTCTCTTTCTCCCCCCATCTATCTCTATCTCCCCATATATTAGCTAAGAAGCCATGCAAGCATACAATAGTATGTTTTTCGTAAAACTATAATAGTATTTTATTAAACTATAAGTAACACTTATCTTTCTAATGTCAAGCCTTCTTATAAAAATAGGTTTTTATTAAACTATAAGTAGATTACTGTCACCACTCTTCATTCAACATGAAACGCCAAATGTAGCAATTGTTTTGTTTCTTTTGTTAAGTTTAATTAACCAAGCTATTTATTGGGTTGAATAAAGTTGTGTTATGACCCTTCATCTCTTTAAAATAATTAGACAATATTAGCGAGATTAGGAAGGGGAGAAAACTAAACTTCAAAATAGGGGTAGCTGTGGGTTTGTTGCTTTTCTTTGTATACTATATACTTAGTTCCTCTAGGATAAATAAGTAACTTTAGATCATTTTCTTAGTTGTGTATCCTAACTAATATAGAGTAAGCTTTTTCATTTTAATTGACTACTACATAATAGTTTATGTGTTGAAAGAGAATTGTTTCCATTCTTTGTAGTTTTTACATTGGAATACAAATCATATTTAATTTCTGTCAATATACTTCTTTCATAAAGATATTTGTTTGAAATAATTGGTTCATAACCCATCTAATCAAATGATAATTAACCTATCAAAAGGCAATAGGAGATTTTCTAAAGAATACTTGACCCAATCATAGGTGTATGACCCAGCCGAGAGAAAGGAGTGATCACCTTAGCAATAACAACTACGGTTTGGGCACGTTATGTGTAGGATCATGATGAGCCAAAAGTGGCAACATGAGAAAAAAGTAGCATTTTGAACTACTGCAGCCAAAATCACGAAAATCCTGAGTTGAATTTTTTTTTGGGTTGGCTATCATTACATTGCTCCATAGCAATGCCCAAGCCAAAGTACTACAAATCGGATATCCGATTTTTTTTGGATATCTAGTTCATGTCTAATATCTAATTTGAAAAAAAATTTAAAATGTAATATTTTGGTGCTATAAATTGGATATACAATCTAAATCGGTTATCCGATTTTCGCAAACATATACCCAAGAGTAATTAGGAGGTGGAGGGTGGGAGAGCTGAGGGGGGAGGGAGGGAGAAAGGGAGAGGAAGAGATATATAGAAATAAGTGAGTAGAGGGGAAGGGGAGGGAAGAAGGGGAGGGAGAGGTAGAGAGAGAGAGAAGGGTGCAAGAGGGGGAGGGAAGAGTGTTGAGGGTAGAGGATAGAGAGGTTTAGGGTTTATGGTTAGAGGTAGGAGGGAGAGATAAAGGAAAGGGATGGTTAAAGAATTAGAGGGTAGAGGGTTTAAGGGTTAAGGGTTAAGGGTTTGGGGCTTAGGGCTAGGGGAGAGAGATAGAGGGAGTGAGTGAGAGAGAGACCTAAGAGAGGGAGAGGGGGTATGATATTGAGGATACTTGAGAGAGAGAGAGAGGGATGGAGTGGGAGACAGATAGATGGAGGGAGGGTTAAGGTTACAGGGTAGATGGTTTAAGGGTTTAGGGTTAAGGGTGGAGGGGAGAGAGATAGAGGGAGTGAGTGAGTGAAAGAAAGACCTAAGAGAGAGAGAAGGGGTAGGAGGGAAAGACTTGAGATAGAGTGAGTGAGTGAGTGAGAGAGAGACCTCAAAGAGGGAGTGGTAGAGAGAGGTAGAGAGAGAGAGATTAATTAGGAGGGGGAAGGGAGAGGGGAAGAGTGTTGAGGGTAGAGGATAGAAGGTTTAAGGGTTTATGGTTGAGAGTTTAGGGATGATGGGTAGGAGGGAGAGACTTGAGAGAGAGAGAGGGAGGGAGTGGGAGAGAGATAAAGGAAGGGAGGGTTAAGGGTAGAGGGTTAAGGGTTAAGGGTTAAGGGTTTAGGGTTAAGGGGAGAGAGATAGACAGAGTGAGTGAGTGAGTGAGAGAAAGACCTAAGAGAGGGAGAAGGGGTAGGAGGGAGAGACTTGAGAGAGAGAGATAGAGATAAAGGAAGGGAGGGTAAAGGGTAGAGAGTAGAGGGTTTAAGGGTTTAGGGTTTAGGGTTTAGGGTAGAGGGAAGAGAGATAGAGAGAGTGAGTGAGAGAGAGAGAGACCAAATACTTATTGATAACCATAAATATTTGATATCTCTACCTTTTATATTCAACACATATGGAATAATATTTGAACACAAAAAATCTATTTGTTGTTATAAAAACAACACATAATGATTTAAAATACAACTTATACTAAACAAAAATGGAGCAATAGTTGAACACTAAATCTTTTTGAAAATCCTTCACATTTAATGGGAAAATACATGTTATTTATTGTGCTCACCTTTTATATTTGTGATAGGACAAACTATTAATATAAAATTATCCAATGCTTGTACATTGCTACCCCAATTGTTGTATAGATAAGAATAATATTTTTTCACTCTGATAACAACACTTGTTTCAATGAATGTCTTATTTTATTAAATAGGCATTTTATTTTTTAACTGATATACTTATAGTGGAGAGTTGTGATATTTTATTAGAAACAAAAAAATGCTTATTTCACTTCTTCATGAATGTATTTATGTTTTTCTCATATAACATTTAGAGGTTCTCATGTGTTCAAGTATGGGTCCATTTTTTATCAACATTTGGTTTTTTCTTTATTTACATTTGGACTGTTTATTTACAATATATAGTATAAATATGTGGTAAGACTGGGTATTATCACTAGCATACCTATATTTTAAAAATATATGTAAAGTATGCCAAGAGATATCCTTCTTCTGAAGATGATTATTTTTAATCAATTAAACCTTAACCCAAATTGAAGTTTAACCCCAACCATAAAGCTATTTGAACCCTAATTGTAACCCTATTTGAATTTGGTTTGGATTACTAGCTCATAGACAAGGACAAATTCCCTAGAAGAGTGTCTTTCAAGTTTGAAAAGTGTAGATGGGAAACTCAAACTTTGAAATGTGGACATCCTTGACTCTTGGCTCCACCTAAGCAGGTTGATCATTTCCACTTTCAAGATGCATGTTATCTTCATATGTCAGCCTCTTTGTCCCTTTTCTCTTTCCCATATATCTCTATATCTATGTCTTTCTCTTCCCATTTATCTCCCCCCCTCTCTCTCTCCCCTTATTTCTATCTCCCTCTCCCTCTCCATTTCTATTTGTCTTTCTCTACTTATCTCTCTCTCTCTCTATATCTCTATCGATTTTTCTCCCTCTTCCTCTCTCATTCTATATTCATCTCTACCTCTATCAATTTGTCTCACTCTTCCTCTCTCACTCTATATTCATCTCTACCTCTATATTCCCCCCTCCCCCTCGATCTTTAGAAATGTCTCCCTCTCTCTACCCATCCATCTCACTTCCTATCTCTAGAAATTTCTCCCTCTCTCTATCTTACTCACTCCATCTCTTCTACTATATATCTTTATCTTTATTTTTTAGCCCAATCTCCTCTCACTCACATCTCTCTATCTCTTTCTGTCCATTTTTACTCAATCTCCCTCTCTCATCTATCTATCTCTTTCTATCCCATATACTTCTATCTGCATATATCTCTATGCATCCTATCTCTATCTCTTTTCCTATCTCACATCTATCTCTCTATATTAGCCTCCCCCTCTTGCTCTCCCTCTCTCTCCCCTATCTACCTATATTTTCCCTCTTCCCCCATCTTCTATCTCTCTCCCTCCTCTACATATCTCTCTCTCCATTTCTCCCCTCCCTCTCTCTATCTCTCCCATCTCTCCACTCTCTTGCTCCCTCCTATACCCCTATCTATCTTCATAACTCAACCTATTTGTCCCTTTATCTTCCATATATCTCTATATCTATGTCTTTTCTCTTCCCATTTATCTATCATCCCTCTCTCTTTCTCTCTCTCTATCTCCCCTATTTCTATCTCCTATCCATCTCTATTTGTCTTTCTCTACTTATCTCTCTCTCTCTCTATATATCCCCTCTCTCTATATGTATATCTCATATTTATGTCCTCTCTCCTGTCTCTGTATATATATCCTTATATCTTTATCTTGCCATCTCCCTATCTCTCTATATATTTATTTCTCCCTCTATCTCTCTCTATATCTCTATCTATTTTTATCCCTTTTCCTCTCTCGTTCTATATTCATCTCTACCTCTATCTATAGGGAGAGATACAAAGGTGAAGCATTGGACCTTCCCAAAGATCCACCAATCTCAACACTACTCCCAACTATTTTGAGCATTTAAGTACATATTGTATGCTAGATTAGGAGGCATGTGTCAAAGCTCATATTTATTGATGCAAAATAGGTCCAAAGTCACAAATTTGAGGTAGAGTTAGTTATAGTTTTGTATAAAATTTCAAGTGCCACATAGAGCAAAGATATTCCAGTTTTTTATATCATGTCATCAAATTTGGCACTTCATCAAGATTTGTATCTTCATCAACATTAAAAAAAGAAAAGGTATGTACTTGAATCCCTTGCATTTAAATTTTTCTATATAGATAAATATTTTAATATTTTCCCTCAAATCCATAATATATATATTAGTGTTTTTATTTATTGCAATAAATAATTAACCTAAGTAACACATTAAGAATTCTAAGGATTTGTGCTTGGAAAAAATGCTTAACAATTTTTTTTGTTGGATGTCGTGTTGTATAGTTTAGAAAAGCTCAAAATATGAATAGGACTTTAAGGCCATATATTATGGTAGCTTACAATGCAAAAGAAGGAAGGAAATCTATTATCAATTTTAATCTACAATTTAATACCATATGAAAAACCACATGTATTATCTAAAATTAATTCTTCACATATTAATTTTGTAAAATACACTTACCATTCAATAAAATTCTCCCAAGAAAGAAACCCTAATTGTTGATTCATAACTCTAATCATAACCCTAAGCGAACACTAATCCTGATCAAACCCTAACCCTAGCCTTAAAGAGTTATCATATAATCTAATTATCTCTCTTATCTAAATTTGGGTTGAATTATTTTTCCTTTATTTTAATTGCATATGTTTCTTGTTTATTAGATCTTATTTATGAATATATGCAAATATAATTTTACTTCTACATTCATTCTATGCCTATTTTTTTCATGATATTTTAACATTCATTTTCTAGAATATTAGATCAATCTCACACATATAAATATGAAACCTCAAAATTTTAAAATAATATTCAAGTTTTCCCACTTTAATTTACCATTTATGTTATTTGAATTAAAATATTTTAAATCATACTCTTAATTTATCTAAAAAAGAAATTCAAATTGATATATAATTTTTTATTAAATAAATTTTAACTTATTTTCTTGGATTGTATAAATATCTTTCTTTATTTACTTTTAGACTATTTATTTACAATATATAGTATAAATATGTGGTAAGATTGGGTATTATCATCACGATTGAGTGCGCCCTCTCCCCTAATAAATATTTTTATTTTGCAGAGGGACAAGTTCGCATGGTCGTAGATCAATCATCGTGTGATCTCAGTTGTTCCCCGCCATCCCGCAATGACCCCACCAGTTGATCATGATATCATGGGCGAACGCCATGTGTATTGGGCCCTCTCCCCTAATAAATGTTTTTATTTTGCAGAGGGACAAGTTCGCATGGCCGTAGATCAATTGTCGTGTGATCTCAGCTGTTCCACACTATCCTGCGATGACCCCACCAATTGATCTTGATATCACAGGCGAGCACCACGTGTCTCATCCAGTGAAGCAAAAGGAATGATAAATACTTTGATGGGTCTTTAATACATTATTCTGTGGGTTACTAAAGCAGTTATAAGATGCACGTGTTTTAAATCAACGAAGATGTTATAATCCTGGTAGAAAGGTACTCGATAGTTAATAACAAGGCTGGCGACTGTGTTGAACAAACAAGATTGTCGATGGTTAAGATCCATGGTTGCCCGCCCTTGCATGATCAAAAGTTGCGAGTTCTTTATTGATTGCGATATCATGGGCAGGTGCCACGTGTCTCATCTGGTGAAGCCGAAGGAATGATAAATACTTTGATGCGTCTTTAATATATTATGTCGCGGGTTATATTTATTAATGTCTTAATATTAGTTTATAAATTGAACATTAATTATAAATATTTTAAAATCAATTAAGTATTTCAATCTAAAATTTTAATATTTGACATTACAAATAAAATTAAACAAAATTCTAATTTTTAAAATCCATAAAATATTTATTATCTATTTAGTTTTACTAATTATCTAATACAATACAATACAATACAATTAAATATTCATTTTATATTAATTAAACAATTATTAATTAGAATTTTAGAATAAATTAAGAAATAAGATCTATATAAAATCAACTTTTCTATTTTTTTCTTTTATTGTCCAAATCATTTCATTTTCTAAAATTATACTAAGTTCCTAGATATCATAATTAAAACTACAAAGAGGCTTTATTTGTTCTAATCCTAGCCTGGTTAAACTCTAACCTATTTGGACTCTAACCTTACCCTAATTGAACACTAAATCTAATTGTAATTGACCACTAAGCATGGTGGTCTACTTTCAACCCTAACCTAACTCTAGCAAACCACAAACCTAGCTCTAATCAGAGCCCTAACCCAAACCCTAATTGAACTTTAAAACTAACCTTACCGTATTAACCCTAATTAAACATTTATTGAACACTAGTCCTAATTGTACCATAACCCTAACTTTGAACTATAGTTGAACTCTAATCCTAACCCTAACACTAATTCTTATCCTAATTGAACCTTAACCCCAACCCTAACCTTAACCTTGACCCTATTTGAACTCTTATTGAATTCATAACCTTAATTAAACCCCAACCTCATCCTCAATCCTAACCCAAATTGAACATTAATTGAACCCTAAACCTAACCCTAAGTGAACACTAATCCTAATTGAACTCTAACTTTTTAGTTGAAAATATTAAAGTGCCTTAGATTTTCCCATTCATCGCCATTTATCATTCAATTCCTAATAGAACTCCAAAAATTTATTCTTTTATAATGTTTTAATACACACCTAATTTTAAGGGTTAAGGGTTTAAGGGTTAAGTTTAGGGTTAAGGAGAGAGATAGAGGGAGTGAGTGAGTGACCCATTTACATATTATTCTTTTATTCTTTGTCATTAAATATTTAGTTACCCATTTTACCATTAGAAATGACCCAAGAATTTAATAGAATGACTACTCATATAATACCTTGCATTATGGAGCTCAATTCTGATATATTACTACTTATCAAATCCTTTGTAAATAATTGTAAACTTATGACTCCATTTAAGCATTTAATTGATTTTCTTGAATCAAAGCAAAAGCATACACACACAATTGAAAAAATTCTCAAAACAAGAATGACAACATCATTAACATTTCATTCAAAATTCACTCAAATCCACATAAGGAGAGAAAATATATTAGAATTATATGTTTATTCATGCTTATAAGTCATATCTGCATACAATTTAAGATAATTTTCATATATTCATCCAAAACTCAAAACAAGCTATCTATTCTATTCCGATCATTGGGGTTTTAACAGCCAATGGCACCACAAATATCACTTCCTCATCAGAGGACATATATCTTTCTACCCATATATTCAACTCAAAACCTAGCTAGAGCTTTCATCAATTCTCTCCCTACAAATGAGCCTTGAATTCCCTTTTATATGACAAGGGAGCAACAAGCTTGGGGCTCAAATGTAATTTCACCACAAATTTTCATTTGAACAAAATCTCCATTGCATTTTACTTTCATTTCAAAACTTCCCACACATTCAATCTGCAAAACATAGTGCATGAATTGGGGAAAGCTAAAGTTGTAACTACCATCAGAAAAGGGAACACAAATTGTCATCAAAATCCCCTTTGTCGCTATCCATGCAAAAAAACCAGGCAACCAAATTGCCACGAAGGCACCACAACAACTTCTTATTTACCTGCCACCCTGCCCTTACCAACACTCAGACCCTGGTATACACGCCTGCTTCTAGTTGTTGCCCAATATGGTAGACCCTCAGCCTACTCTTCTTTCTTGTCCTTTCCCAATTCAGTTCTAGTTCATCCGCTTGGGGTTTTAATAGCCAGTGGCACCACATATATCACTTCCTCATTAGAGGGTAGACCGTGATTGAAGCGAGGTAAATACTGACAATAGTTGGAGTCGGTTTTAGTTACATCAACATAAGTGTTTCTCGTAAGGTCAATGGGTGAGTGTTGGCATCCAGAGGAGCCATGCCCATACCTTATTTTCCTACCGACACTAGTAATAGAGCACACCGACTGCTTGCCTTTGTCATCTACTAGTCAACCTTCTAATGCATCTAGTGGGCACAAGCCTGGGCTTGTCAACCAAAGCACCTTCCTGAATAGCAGGACCGAGCTTTTGTGAGCTCAAACAAATAGACCTCCTTACTGACTTACTCATTTTCTCTTGTTAGACAAGCACTCAAACTTGATTAGACTCAGCCCACAAAGTGCTCTAACTACTACAAGAATGACACTATTAGTAGTTAATTCCTCTTGTATTTATTGTGCAAGGTAATGGAAACCTTCATCAATGCTTAGTAAAAATGCATGTGCAAACATGGCAATTTGGTGGCGTATGTACTGTCACCATTTAACTAGAGCCGCATGAGAATCCGCAGATCACCCTTCATGATTTCCAACAACAAAATATTCACACAGATTGAGATCGACGTGACTACAAAAGAAAGGAATAATTCATTAATGCTTCATGAGTTGTACGATAAAATGACCACCATGTGTCGTTTTCCAACTTTGAATACTGCCTGCTGATCTCCTGAAGAGTTGGCAGATCAAATGGTTTATCTTGGGTTAACTCGGTTTGATATCCAACGAAGCATCATTCACCTTCCTCATGACTAATAACATTAATCCATCTTGAAAACAAACTACCATGTTGGCAGGTCCTATGCACTTTGCAAACTGAACGGCTTGAGCTATGCATCGCAATCTTGTTGACCTTGCGGCTTTTAAGCAACCTTCATCTTCATCCTACGAGCTAGCAGGGAACAATAGAGATTTACATTAGCTTTTGATCTTGGTTGTTGATCTAAAACCATGGGTTATGAGCTCAATAGTGGATATTGGGCCCCACATTCCATACAGGACACACATCTTCCTTTTTTTGACCTCGTGCCAAATAACAAGGTGACACCTTAGGTCTATGAGTTGGCGGGGTACGATCGAGATCTTCTCCCATATATTTGAATTTGAAAAACCTACACATTACACAATTAGTATTTAATGAAAGGATTTGGCTAAGTTGTCAGTGACATGACCACTGGGGTTAATGGCTTAGGCTTATGTCACCGGATTAAAATTAAAACCCAACTTTGATTTTAATACTTTATTTCCTCCGCAGGGTTTTATTTCCTAAGTCTCAGTTGGCTTCATGTTTCATCTTTTAAAAAACAACTTATGTTGTTGTTTGTCGTCCACCTAGTAATGCCCACTTCTCCTTTTAATGAATGTTTTATTTTGCAAGGGTTGATTTAGTGTTGTCGTTGATCTATTTCCTGTAGATATCAATGGTGCCCACCATCCTGTGATCGAGAATTGAAGGATCACGAAATCACGGGCGAGCGCCACATGTCCTATCTGGGGGATCAAATTTGCGCTATCATTGACCAACTTCCATTTGATCTAAGTCGTTCCCCACCATCCCACGATGGTGCTTGGGTTGATTGTGAAATCACGGGTGGGCGCCACGTGTCTCATCCGATGAAGCCTAAAGAGTAAAGGAAACACTAGCCGTCTTTAAATGCATTAAGGGGTGAATTACTAAAGTGTTCTCAAGATGCACATGTTCTAAATTGACAGATATGTTATAATCTCGCTAGAAAAGCTGCTCGAAGGTTAACGACATGGCTGGCGACTGTATTAAAGGAACGAGATCATTGATGCTTAGAATCAATGGTTGCCTGCCATTGGACGATTAGAAGTTTCAGGATTGTGATATTGCGGGAAATTGCCACGTGGACTTCCTTCATAGTGTATGGTAAGGTGGGCCCCTTATCACCATGTTGGAAATTGTGTCAGCTTGTTTTAAAGGTGGTCATCGATGATTTGATTAAACTGAAGAATCAACGGCTTGAATTTAAATCTGCATCAAATATGGTTGGAGTCGTTTGTGCAGCATGAAATTGAGCTTTAATGGAAAATGAAACACTAGTTGACGTAATTTGATCGACAATAAAATCAATTTTCCTGCTTGGTCTGTATCACAAAGCATTCAACTATTTCGCAGAGCAGTTTCAGAGCCGAAGGTAGAATTGCGAGTTTCTATAGCCAGAATTTGGGTGTTTTGCGAACAAAGCCGTGAGTTTATTTTTTGTGTCTCCCAGTCATTTTTGCATTTGAATTTGGGAAAGGATTAGCTGGATGTGCTATGAGATTTTTGATGAATGTGTTAGGGCTATAGTTTAATTATAGTTGTGAGAAATTGCAGTGTTTTGTCCTGTAATTTTCTATCTCTAGTTAGTCCTAGCTATCTGAATTATAACATTGTAAAGAAGCCCTAGTTTGTCCGAGATGGCACCACCCAAGCAACATTCTGGCCAGACTAAATATTTGAAACGAAACTTGTATGATGATTTCTTGGATCAATTTCCTTTGTCAACGAATGATAGGAGGAAGGGATTGGTCCTAATGCGAGGGAAAATCCTGGGGGAAGGGTTAGTGTATAATTGCTCCAACATTTCTGATGCTAGGGTTCCGCTCACTGGCTTGGAATTGTTCAAATTGTGGTACAGACAGAGGAATTTGCCTCATCCTTTTTCAAATGGATGGATGTATGATATGGGGAAGTTGGTGGTACCAAATGTATTCCCTGGTGTAGACCTACTTAGGACAGTGGCTGCAAGATATGACCCTGTTACATGGATAATCAGGGACAATGATGGAAAGGTTATATTGAGCATTAATAGAGAAGATGTCCAACATATTTTTGACTTGAGTGAACCGAGCGAAGACTTGGTTCCTATCAACCTTGAGGAAATGAAGCAGGAGTATGCAAAGTTG
The DNA here is from genome assembly GCA_007258455.2 of Sequoia sempervirens. NCBI lineage: Eukaryota > Viridiplantae > Streptophyta > Pinopsida > Cupressales > Cupressaceae > Sequoia > Sequoia sempervirens. Next base: position 168,255,759 of record VDFB02105785.1, on the reverse strand, counting down.
AAATCTCTTTTTAGAGCAAGGTTGCTTCCACCTCATCTAGCTAGGGTAGGAGGTTCAAAATTTCATATCAGCCCCAGTGACTAGGAACCTTTCAAATTAAATTGTTTTGCAAACCATTTCCTAGCCACTTTCTATTCTTTATGTTAGATTTTGGGTTTCAGTCCTGGTACGGTAATGCCCATTACTTATATGTTCATGGGGGTGCAAATACAACACCCTAACTTCTCTGTGACCTATGACTTCACTTCTTTCTTGGCTGAGAGGATGCAGGAAGGGTTGTCAAAGCTACAAAACAATGATACCGACACTCAATTCTTTTGGTATTCTATGCTAATGCATATGTTTTTGTTTAAGAATGTTGACTTTTTCTTCGAGAGGATGAAATTAAGGCAATCAGTTGATGGAGAAAGATTTCCAGTATAGATATGGGTTGCAGATTTATCTTGTAATAAGGAAAGCACTAGTTATGTGCAATTTGATAATTGTTTTGCTTCCAGATTAAGGGCTAGATTAATGGTGAATATACCTAGGATCCTTGAGGAATTACATGATTTCCTTAGGTCAAAGGAGAGGAAGTTAGAATTGAAGGTTTACCATAACTGGGGTGACATTATCCCATACCCAGTTAGTACTGTCTTGAGAGTATATGGTTTTTAGGGAGCCCCTCATATACTGCAATACAATGTGCCACCAAGAGTGGGATTTGCAAAAGTTATGTGGCAAATAGTTTGTATTCATGAGGACAACCTCACTAGAAGGGGTAAGGGAACATTTTTCCTAGATTATACAGTGGTGTCTGATTTTGTATTTTCAAAGGGAGGCTAGATGCATTTTGATAATTTCTTTAATGATTACCATTTGAGGTGTGGACCAAAGCAGCAACATGATCCTGAGGGTCTCTTTGCTCTTTTTAGACAAAGAATAAAAGCTAGAAAATTTGTGCATGAGTTCAATTTCCATGAAGACTTGATTATAAATGAATTTGATTTGAATAGACAGGAGTTGAACAAGGAGAAATGGATAGCTTATGGTAAGCTACTAGATGTTGTGCACAAAATGGATCAAAAAATATGATCCATTGTTGGAGTTCTGTCCCCACCATAAGAATTTTTTTTTTTGATGGGAAACTTCAAGGAAATTATGGGAACATTGAGGAAAAAAATGGTAAATTTAGAATTAATTCTGGGTGTACAAGATAAATGTGCCAGACCAATTGAAACAAGGCCAGCATACCAGCCTACAGAAAGGTGGCCCATTTATAGGAGGAAAAAGGATAGTAGCAGTGATGAAGAAGAAGTGGATAGAAAAGGAAAACATATTATGAAAGTGCCTCCACAACCAAGTCCAAAATTCAAAGTGCCTGGGGTAATCAAAATTATTGATTTAGAATCATCACTGGAAGACAATCCCTCATCACCACCATTCGAGCCAAGCCCTAAGAGGCAAATAATTGATCAACCATAGGAGGATCTGATGGATGCGATTATTGTTACTGATCAAGACATGGAAGTTGGTATGCCTTCCCCCCCTAGGCTAGCTGAATTAGTTTTATTTGATTTAGACATGAAAGGGAAAAGTGTACAAGATGCAAGAATAGAGGCATGCAAGGAGTTTCTAGATGACAATACATTTGTAAAAACTCTTGTTTTCTTGCAATTGGTATGGAGGATGAAGTTTGAAGAGTATCAAGATAAATGTAGGCAGAGAAGAGAACTAAGGCCTGACAGGTCAGACCAGGAGAATGATGAGGAGGTAAAAGTTGAATTAATGGAAGAATTCAAGAACATCACTTTTGAAGAAAGAAGAAAACTAGTGAGTCAGGCTGGTATATTAATTCTTCCTGAATGAGACATTGCAGATGCAGTAGCCTTTAATGCTATTATGAAGTCTAAGAATCCCTTTCAAGACTTTGAAGAAGAGGTCAAGGTAGCATTGCAAAACTCTGCTTTCAGTGAGGAATATGAAACTCTGGCAATTTGGGCATTGGCCCCACAAGGGAGAAAACTAGATGTTTATGATATTAATTCAAATTTCAAGGGAGGATTGATAGTAAAGAGAGCTTTAGAGACCTCAACCATTCAGGCCACTAATTTGACTGTGAATGTGGCCAAATTGGCCCAAAAGACTGCTGAAAGGGAGGAAGCTGAAAGGAAGAGCTTAATGTAAAAATATAACCTTTTGATTGAGGAGTACAACAAGATGCAGCGGAAAAATGTTGAGTTGCAAACTGAAGTGGAGAGGTTTAGGTATAAGAAGATTGGGAAGACATCAAGTGCTCTAGGAACCAGTACATTACCTTCCACAACAGGGTCAGTGCCTCATGCTTCTCCAATTGTTTCCACACCAGGAACTCCCAGTCAGAATCTTGTCCTCACCCTTTCTTTAGAGGAAGTTGAAGAAGAAATAGAGTGCTATGTCAATCCTACAAAGAAGCAGCTCTTGCAAAAAATTGATGAATTGTAGGAATCATTAAAGAAAAGTGAGGGATCTCTCTTAAAGAAAAAGGAAATTGTTACTACTGTTTTGAGACATTTAAATGAAAAGGTTGATATAAAATTGCTATCTATACATTCTTTATATTCTTTGTTTGATAGGGATTAGGAAGTAGTGATACCAATAATTGAAAATTGGATCCCTAGGGCCAGTGATCTGGATATCATGTATAAGGCCTCAATGTTTGATATAAATAATAGGCCCCAATCATTAAATCCTAATCATGTGTTAGTAAAATCATTTCAAAGTTTTCATACCTTACCAGATGACTTGAGTAGGAAGATTAGGGAGCTGGTGAAGAATTTCAATGATTGGGGTAACACATTATTACCTGATATAATTGATGAGCAGGGGAAAATCAGGTCATTTCAACAATGGTAGGCTCAAGCAAGTGAGGCCATCAATGATCAAATCAATTCAATTTGTGATGACTCAGACTATGATTTTTTGGTGAGTTGTATTGACAAAATCATTAGTACCAGCTCATTTTTGGAATCTTTTGAAAGGGATGTGAATCGGGTAGCGGTAAAATACACACCTTATAATACCAAGGTGGATGAGGTTATTAATTTTGATTGGCCAAATAATGATGAGTACCAGAATTTGGTAACTAAATATTTGACTGAGGAGGAGTAAAAGGAGTGAACTACTAACAGGTGGTAAATTAGATGTTGCAGTTGCAACAGTTCTAGTTTTGTGTTGACGACTTTCTCGGTGAGGTTTTCTTGTGGTTTTTGCATCAACGTTCCTTAGTTGATATGATGAACAAGAATATTTTTCAAGGTGGTGGTTGTTGTAACAAATTTTGGAATATCACCAGGTGCTACAATTGACTGGTGACAGGTGTACTTTCTGGCTTGGGCTTGTTTGCTCCTTCATTTTCTATAAGAAGGATTTCAAGGCCAGAAGTACGGGTTAGCAAGTTAGATAATTTTTTTCAAGTCTAGGTAAAGTTGTAGAGCGAATTGTAAAGTTCGATGGTTTTAGATAAATGAATTTAGGTTTTGAGTCATTCTATAACAGGTTTTGAGTTCATAGAGATTTAATGTTGTATAATAGTAATAGCATTTGAGTTGAAATGAAAATTCAAGCTCATGTCTCTCCATTGTACATGCATATCTAAACTTTGAATGAAATAACTAAGGGTTGTTTTATCCATCTCACTATTGTGGTGTGTATGATTCTAGTTTAGCTTTAATTCAAGGAATTAATCAAAATGCTTAAATGGGATTATAGGCGGATATGTGTTGTATAAGGATTTGATAAGTAGTCCTGGGTTAGAATGCATACTGATGAAATTGTAATGCAATATTGTCAGGGATCTTGTATGTGATGTATTAAATCTGTTATAAACCTCTAGATGCTTATGAATTTGACTCCTGCAATGGATATATGGCACTGATCTAAGTTGTAATTATTGGTGTAGTTCAGTATTTGTTTGTCTTTTCCCAGAGCTTGCTACAAATTACAAATCATTGACTATCTTATACAATGGATTGTGTTTAGTTATCTCACACTCTAGATAGTTGATATTGTCTATGAACAACCAATTCTAGTTGATATTATCTTATCATGTTGAGCTATTAAGTGAGATTATATGCTATTGTTAATGTTGTTTATAATAATGGTGCAGAGGTTGTAAACACATTAAGGGATCACCCTCCCGGGTCTTGCAGAGCCCGACGTGTAGGAGGCTTTTAAAGTCCTTGTCATTTGGTACAGGTCCTTTGAGCTACCTTCGATTGGAATTGGAAATTTCATAGGTAGATTAGAAGACAAACCTGGTTGCATTGTAAAAAGAACCAACATACACATCAACCACTAAAAAACCACCTCTACAACTGACTTTTTCATCTTTTATGATCACATGAAACATAAAACACACTAATTTCAAGGTTGTTAACATCACTATTGAAATGTTTTAATTTTTTGACCTTTCAAACATTAAAAAGCACATCATTAAATTAATTATGTAATGGCATAAAAATTGAAAACATCACGAATTAATTATATAACCACATAAGTCAAATATAATTCTATCAAGAAATTAATATCAAATAGATAATACAATCACATAACTTATACATTTCAATGTCATTGATCTTCTTCTTCATCCAATTCTTTGTCTATATCATCCGATCTAGATTTAACATTGTAAGGATTGGTCATATCATCATCATCATCATCGATATCAGTTTCGATAATGTCATCATCCACACGGATATCATCTTCATGAACATTAACTCCTACATCATCATGATCTAGTTCCTCCTCTTCGACATCTTCGTCATGGACATCATCAACTAACTGTTGATCTTGATCATCATCTACATCATCTTCTAGTTCTTTGGTATCTTCTTCTTCCACCACATTATACTTTATCGGCCTTCCTCTTGGAATCATGTCTAACAAAAATGACCAACCCGTTTACCTGGAACCTCTGAGTAAAATACCTGCTCACATTGGCTTGGAAGAACATAGGGCTCATTTCCAGCTCGCTCGATCAACCTTGTATTAACCATGGTAAATCTATTATCATGTTCAATAACAGTTCTCTCATGATCATTTTCATTCAATCATAGCCTGTACCACAGGATGACAAACATAATTAATCTAAAAGACTTAAAGTCACACTCAAGTATATCATCCAAAATCTCATAGTATCGATTTTCTGAGACTTTTGGATGTATGTCGCTTCTAGATGAAACATTAGTCACCTGAAAGACTACAATTATACTAGAATCACATATTTTCTTCATGTCATCCAACATTTTGATTCAAAATTTATGACCATTGCACCACATAGCCTTGTGGTGTTTCACCTGCAATATGTCAAACATGTAAAAATTATTGCAATATCGTCAGTTAATAAACATATTTATTCTTGGCCGAATGTATGCAAATAAAATAATCTAACATATATATACATCAATATGCCCGAAAATAATTAAATAATATGGGTGATTAATATATTTATATGTACACAGTTTATCTCTTAAACCATATGCTAAATCGATTTCCGCTGTGTAACATCGGAATCTAGTACGATGAGCTGTAACCAATGAAGCCACACCTTCCCATGTTAATCTCTCTGGCGACTAGATTTGTTGACATCGTTCAATCCATACCATCATCCAATCAAGATTGTTGGCGAATTACAAATGTAGTGCATCCCACTCTTGACCAACTGTATCAAAAAAAAAGAAATTCACAAATGGCGTATAATTAGTTAAATACCACAGTATACGACCTTAATTTATAATTGATGTATATTGAAGATTAAAAATTAAATAAGTACAATATACATAAAAACCATATGTAAAATGTATTCCAATTAATCTCCATGACCATCTTATAATTATCTCTCACTTTCCTCAATCTACCTTTCCCCATCAGGTACTCCCCTTCAAATTTGTTAATGGAGTTGGGATCCCAAATGCGATCTACATGGATCTTTGCTGCAAACTTAGGAATATATTCACAAATGTACACCATGGTCTAGTATACCATATATCCCTCCACCATAGAACCCTTAGGATGTGCTCTTTGTCTAGCCAAAGCCTTCAAAAATTTCAAGTGTCTCTCAACCATCCACATTGACCTTGTGTGTATAGGTCCACACAATTTAGTCTCCTCAACTTGGTGTATGAGGTAGTGTTCTTGTGCATTGAAAAATGTTGAAGGTAGACACTTTTTTATTTCACACATTAGACGAGGAATTTTTCTATTCCAATAATTTATATCTTCTTTATGGATTTCTTTAGATGACAACCATCTACAAGTGATTCAAGGCGCAAATATATTAACGAGATTTAACAAAAATATACAGTATATTACATAACAAGTAAAACAAATGGAAATTATAAGATGTATACAATGAATTGAACAAATCTCGCTACTTACCTCATGTATTTTCCAAGATCATATATAATTTGCTTGACATTGTTGTCAAAGTTGTCTAGGAGAGATAGAGGTAGAATGTACTGCAACAATTATAAAATGATCTTTTTATTATTTTTCCAAAAGTAGTAAACACAATACACATAAAATTACATGCATTATACAAGTCTATATAATATACTAGAATAATTACCTTAATGAAGGTATGCCAATCATGCATTTTCATCCCTGACCCAAATTCACCTTTCTTTGTTATTATATTGTTTGCAAAAAATCCTATGGGAAATTGAATTTTTTGTATGAATTCTTTTATAGCATTGCTTTGATGCTCTGTTAATAACCAAGGAAGGGCACTTATATTAATTTGGTCTCCATCGCTATTTAATTGAATGACATTTTTTATTGCATGATTGGCTTCCTGAATGTCACTACAAATTTTGACAATTTTTCTTTGTCATGCCTTCCATCCAATATTTTCCATAACGTATATGTTATATTCTTTCCGATATGCATTGTATCAAAAAAATGCACAATTTGTAGCTATTCATAGTAGGGAAACCTACTAAATTGTCTGGGATAACTTTTTAGTCCCTGTGGAAGTTGACCATTAATGCCTTAACGACCTTCATGAAGCATATAAGTTAAACAAATTAACAACAACAATCATTGTCAATTACAACATGAGTAAACAACACAATATAAAAATATAAATTCAAAACATATCATATACTTATGATTTCTAAGGAGGAAGTGCCTATACTCATCAAACACCTGCTTTCCTAAACTTGTTGAACGACGAGATTTCATCTTTGGACCACAAATTGGACATGCAAAATTTCCCTTTGTTTGAAGACCTGCAAGATCATATATAATTAGATTAAATATGTCAATTTTTTTAATTATATATAATGAATAGATTATTTTAAAAACATGCATGATATCTACTTCATCAAATTAAATATTGTTAAAGTATAGTTGAACATTATAACATACCACAAAAATGTGTTAGCCCTTGGGCATCATGAATTGTCCATACAAGCATTGCATGGAATTGAAATTGTCTTTGTCCTATTGGTCTAGAGATGTCATACATAGTGACGCCATTCCATAACTTTAGTAACTCGTCGATAAGAGGCTCGATATATACATTCATATCTTTAACTTGGTGCTTACCTAGTTGAATGAACATAAACATTACATAATTATTATAACCATTTTACTACAATATATATAAATTAATGTACATGACTATTGAATTAAAAAAATATAAGTCATTATGCAACAAATAAGACAAATGAGATGCTACTATGTAAAAGAAAATTGATGTAAAAAAATACCTAGAACAATCATTGACAACATTATGTGCTCCCTCTTTATTGACATCTATAGAGGAATGTTATTGTTGATAACAAAAACAAGCCACACTGGGTAAATAGATCTCAGCTCTTCAAATGGATTGACACCGTCCGCTCCCAATGGAAGCCTGAAATTACGAGGTTCTTCTTTAAAGTGTGGCCATTTTTCCTCCATGTCGCTAAATGCAGAACCATCCGTAGGCATTCGAAGAATGTCATCTCCACTTCTATTCCGTGCACGGTAATCCATAAATTGCGCTAATCTTTCGTACCTAAATAATCATTGCATACATGGAATAATGAGAATTTAACGAAGAACCTTGCGAGGAACCTTTTTTGTTAGTTGATTTGTTCAATATCTACTAATATGACATTCTGGGCATTCTGTTGCAAATTCCTATTGTTTATGATATATAATATGATAATTGGGACATGCATCTATTTCTTGATACTCCATTCTAATATCTTTCATAATGGCACATAAATCTTGGTATGAGCGAGGTAAAATATTTGATGGTGGTAACAAAAATTCACCAATCAATCTACAACAAAAAATATTTTTTTCATATAAAGAATAGTAATGGTACATATTTCATCCTTTATTTACTAGTGATGAACTAACAACAATTAAAATAGATGAAAAAAGATGACATATATGACATACCTTAACATCCGTGAGATTGCTATGTTTGATAAACCATTCATAACCTTCAAGTTCAACAACAACAATACATAGAGAGGAGTTTTTGGGAGCCTTCATAAAGGGGCTCATATGCCTTCTCAAGTACAGGTAAATCATGAACATCATCAAATCATCTTGATCATCATGATCAACTCTGCCACTAAATGTCATGGATCAATGTATTCATACCATCATCTTCAACTATGTTTTTAAGCATGATCATGTTTTCCATAGGATCATTAACTTCATCTTCGATATTCACAGCTCCATGTTTGTCCACTTGCAAAACACATTCTCTGGGCCATGATAATCCATATCATCTACCCTAGGGTGCACCCACCTTTATAATAATGATAGACACAAATAAACATGATCATGATCAAGTGATTATATATATATATGTTAAAAGCGATATAAACATTTACAAATTCAATCAATATAAACACATATAATGAACAACTTACTAATGGACGATAATCATGCCCCTTCAATGTGACCATGCTGCCTACAATGTTTCTCAGCTGTTGTGATTAAAAATCATCTCATCTTTAAGCCCTTGAAATTATTGCAAGGACAATAACATTTCCATCACCCTTTCTTTTCAATCTAGCCCATAATCTATCAAGTGTCTCTTCATTTTGTTCTGGACTAATATTATTTGACATGATTTTTCTTTACCAAGCTTGACTATTTAGATCTTCAAAAAATATCAAACTCACACTCAATAATTTTTATTCTAGACAGGTAAAATAATCTAATAATTCCAATATTTTACACCAAAAAAATTTGGCATGCAACCACCCCTGCAAAAGAGAAGATAGTCTAAAGTTAATGACCCCAAAAAACACTTTAAAAGCTAATTCCAAAACTTATTAAATTCTGATTTTACTATGATTTCCAACCGTTAAGACTCCTAAAATCAGAATATTGAACTTGATCACAAACTTCCTACAACAATGGAGGTAGCGAGCTAGTAAGAGCAAGTGACCCATTCCTAAGGAGCAACAAGTCGAATCATCATTGCTAATGTCAATACGGATTTATCCTTTTAGTTAGAGATGCAATGTGTCACTTCTTATGACGAGCTTATCCCTAGGGCCCTCAACATTGAGAGAGGCCCTAATAAAAACAATAGAAGCATTGGTAAGAGCATGATTAGGGTACAAACCCTAGGCCTCCGTAGAAACATAAACAATAACTATAGCGGATTAGTGAGGTTGCAATACCAGAAAGATTGAGACATTGTAGGTAATAACAAAATCTTACAATCTAAAGATTGTAGCCAATAACAAGCACACTATGTAGCTTAGTGACATTTGTAAATGCAATCTACGGTAAGAAGAATGACAGTCACTTGAGATGTGACAGTCAAAAATAGGCTGAGCAGTGACAAGATAATAAAGCTCAAACCTTGCATAGTAAAGTGAAGATTTTAACAGTGAGTTTCCTTACCCCCTTGCTGACCTTAAGGGTTTTTCAAATGCTTTTGGTGAGTGTTAGACAAGGCAAATGCAATCAGGGAATGACTGTCCAAATGAAAACAGTTGTAATCATAGGTTCAAAGTTTCTTCTTAGCTAGTAATGTATAATGGAAGTGGATTGCATGTTTGGCAGGTGTTTTGAGACTCATCAAAGATGGGAGAATAGTGAATAATACCTTGTGGACTGTGAAGTAGTGTCAATAAGGTTGAAGGATCTTAAGAACTACAATACCATGAAACAATGAGTCCCGTAGTAAGTACCACGTCTATAGGGCATAGTTTGATTTTATAGAAGGATGCTCATGAAAGGAATCTTCAAGTGATAGTGAGTGAGTTGTTTGAGATTGCAGCTGAGGGTGCAATACCCAGTCTTAAAGGAAGTTAGCAAAGCATTAAATGTGCAAGAAAATCGAATCATACACAACAAACAATTCACAATGTTATCTTGCATAATGCCTTGAGTTTGAAGACAAAAATCTCATTGTATCTTCATGATGAAAGTGGTGACCTTAATGGTCAATCACTGGCAACCATGATTTTAAAACATGCTATTGTGCTTATGGAGGCAACATTTTAAGCAAGGCAGTGAGTGGTGGTTTGGAACAATGAGGTATGAAGGACTTGCTTTATATGCATACTATGCAGTCTAGCTTAAGACACTGTTCTTAGAAGAGATTGAAGGTGGATTATGGAACTCAAGGGTTACCATGAAAAGGATTAAAGCAAAGACTGAGATCTATTTAAAAGCCACGATCATGAAGATATTAAAGATGTCACATGCAAAACCCTAGTAGCTGGAGTAATGAATATAGTGCCAAAGAGGATAGTGTGTTGGGCAGATTTAGGAGATCTCCACATTATCTAATTACAGGGAAATACATCATTTATTAATTTTTTTAATTACAATAAATCATTCTAAACCCTATATAGGATACATTGATACTTCAAAATCCTTTGAAGGAATTTGAGATTATGCAAATATATGTCAAGTAATATTCATAAGTTTTATAAAATCTTGATCACTCTCTATAATAGCCCATTAAACATGGGTTGTGCTTTAATGCACTACATAATTGATAGAACACAACCACTCTGCATATCAACCAGAGTTATAGGCTCTTTATTGCAGCAAGAGGTAATCACTTTTCGATCATGCTATAATTACATCCTAATCTGTTAAACTTGAGACAACCTGAATGCACCCAATGATGATTGACACCTACATTATACAACCTGAATTAACTACATTATATCAGTTCCTCCATTTCTATCACAACATAGCCACATTAAACTTGGGTCACACATGAATGCATCATGCATTTGTTATAGCACAACTGTGCCACATGACCAATAGAGTTATGGATCACATAATTGCAGTCACAAGAATCTGTTCCTTGGTTGTGATCTTATGGTGATTCCACACAAAAAAATCTAGACATGAAATTCTCAAAACCCTAAACCTCTAAAAATGAAATCTGATGAGATGTTTCTTTAAAATATGATTTTCAAACCTGGAACTACAAATCTTACTTCACAACTGAATTCTGCAAAAAGACAATGACTACCCTCAACCTGGTGATATCTTCTTGATTTTTTTTATTTTTTCTAAGAAAATCGTCCTTAGTTCTCCACAAACTGTCTCAAGTAGAGAAAAACATTGTCGCAATAAATCAGGCGCGAACTCACTTTTCTTTATGTCGGCCACAATTTGATTTTTTTCTATTTTTCATGTTTGTCAAAAAATCAACAAAAATGATAGCCGACATTTTGACAAACCCCATGTTCATCAAAATTTCGATGAACGTCAGGGATAAACTTTCAAAAAATTGAAAATTACACATCAAATTTTACAAGCACCCGACGATACATCTTGAATTATACATATTTTGTTAGACAATTTCATCAGATTTTGCAGTCAAATGAGTTAGTGACCCTTCAAGCCCTCTTTTCCAGAAAACAATGCAGGATTTACATTCAAACCAAGGGCAACCACCTCAATTTTCCTTTTGGACGAAGCTTTAACTTTCTTCATGCCTTTGGTTTTTCCCTTCGAAGATTTTATAATAGAATTAGCCATAGTCTCCCGCAACTCCACATCAGTCTCATAGCCCTTACCCCATTCTTCTGATTCCTCATCCCTTTCCTCAGATCCTCCTTCATCAACAAACATATCCTCATATTCTGACTCTTCCTCTGAACTATTGACCCATTCACCAGCAAAATCCCCTATTTCATACCCATCAGTTTTAACTTCCTTCTTACCATGAGTTTTAGGGGAGATTGAGAACAACTTTAGCTTGATATGAGAAAAAATCAAACACATAAGCCCTTGATGAAGAACCGCCTTCTTAGGGGTCTTTATGTGGTCTTCACTACTCTTCTCCATAGAATGTAACAGGTAAAAAGGAAACGAGACAAAAAAAATTATGCCTAAAATGATTTAAGAGCATGAAATGGTGAGTGTAAACCATAGAGAATCTACCTTCAAGGGTGAAGTAGTGCATAATGGCCAACATGAGGTCCCTCCAAAGCAGCTTCAGGGACTTCCTAGCATAACCTCCACTTCCAATTTCCTTAACCTTATTCCTCTCGTCATGTTTAAATAAATTTGCAAAATCCTTCTTAGTCGCTCCCCTGTCTCTAAAAAGCTTTCTCCCAGCAACTAAAAGACCAGTTACCTCGCAATAAAATCCTCTTCAATTTGAAACTCAATGCCCTGGTAACACAGAGACCTCCCATTCCATCCTTTCACAAATAAATCCATTACATCAGGATCCGGGCCTTGAATTCTCTGCATAAATTGAGTAACCCCCCCAATTCCAAGTGCTCCTACACAGTAGCATTTTTTTGAAACTCTTCACATGAACTTGGCTCAATTCTGCAATGGTCACCACCCATAGTGATAGGAAACAAACAAAAACCTAAGAAAACATGGAAAAAATGAAAAAGTAAAATGAACCAAGTGCTACTCAATACAATACAACAAACACCCACAATACGTGTGGGCTTATCACTCCAAGTAACCCTACCAAAACTGCCAGTCCATCCTTCTATGAAAACCAAGGAAAGAATGATGAAATTTAAAGAGAAAAGGGTTGATGTGAAAAACCAAACTTAAAATCATAATGAAAAACCTTTCCCCAAGAAAATCTCACCTAGAAACAAGCCAACTAGTCATCATTAGAAATACACTTTAGATTAAGAGGTAGCGATTCAAAAGAATCCCACTCAGATCTCTCAGCCACTCCCACATTGGCAACCCCATCATCCATCATGTTCGCTTCAGGAAAAACATGTGTGGTTTTGATCTCCTCAAAAGAGTTAATAGATATTGAGTCATTAATAAAATTGGAAATTGACCATGAAGGAGGACATTTCATCATGAGACAATTAATCGCATTAAGAGAGTCCCCCTCTAGCCATAGTTTAGATACACCTTGTTTCTTAGCCAAAACTAATCTATGATAAGTTGCTACAACCTCCGCATAAAAAAACAATTATACAGTAGAAAATTGTATTCAATCAGTTATGTCTTATTTTGCTTGCACACTTATCTGAAAGACATAGAGTATTCACCATACATTTCCCTTGACAAAGAAAACATGTGCTTTCATTTATTTTTACTATATATCTCAGAAGTGAAATTGTTGTTACATAATGATGCACTGAGAACATAATATATACAAAAAAATGCAAAGAAAATGTTTGAAATTTAGCATGCAACCTACTGTGTTGTGCTGAAAGGAATCAAGATTAACTGGGACAAGAAATAAAAATAAAATTTTGATGATTGTACTTAAAAGTGAACATGATATGAAAAGTGTGGACAATGATGGTGCTGAAATTGAAAACCCTGATTCTGATGGCATTACTATTTTATGTCATTAGAGATAAAGAGCACATAAAATTTTATATACTTAGAAAATGAAGATTTGAAACTAGTAAACTAAAAATGTAAACACTATAAGATTTTTCCTTAAACAATAATTCACATACTCACTTACAAAAAAGGGTGAAGCACTTTTTATTCAAACTCTATTTTCTTTAATAGACATAACAGTAAAAGAATATTTACAAGTACAAGAATATATACACTGTTTCATAGAAAATAAGGAATGTTTCATAGAATATATCTTAAAAATGTAGGAACTTCCTATGTCGGATATTTGGAAATTCCTACACACAAGTTTTGCTTCGGAGCGAAAAAACTCGGAAGTGTTTCACATCGGCTCAAGGTACAATCATAAATTAATGCATGTTGTTGATTATTTTAGATAGAGATTGAAGCAAATGTAGATCCTGAGCGTTCAACTAACAAAAGAAGATATGTACGTGGACATGGCCCTAAAACTTTTAAAGAAACAATTCAACAAGCGATTGTACAAAGACAAGCATATTTATGATTTTATCTTTAGAATGTACAAACTTTCTCTATCAAATATTAAAGATGCCAGGTTGGATCAAAAAAAAGATAAGCAGATTTATGATTTTATCTTTAGAATATAGGAACTTCCTCTGTCAAATATTTGGGAATTCCTACACTCAGGTTCTGCTGCCGAGTGAAAACACCCGGAAGTGTTTTAGACCGGCTCAAGGTACAATCCAACCTACTTATGACACTGATAGCAATCCAATTTTTCCTAAACCGTCTATACCCGAACGTTGCATCACAATCTATTCTTCCCGTGCATAAAAATTCCACATATTAACCCCTTCTAAATAAAACTCAAAATACCATGAAACAATGAGTCCCTTATATTAGTAAGCAGTCTATAGGGAATAGTTTGATTTTATACAAGGATGCTCATTAAACGAATCTTCAAGTGACAGTGAGTTAGTTGTTTGAGATTGCATTTGATGGTGCAATATCTAGTCTTAAAGGCAATTAGTAAAGCAGTAAATGTGCAAGAAAATCAAATTGTACACAACAAACAATTCATAATGTTATCTTGCATAATGCCTTAAGTTTTAAGAAAAAAATACATTGTATCTTGATGAAAGTAGTGACCTTAATGGTCAATCACTAGCAACCATGGTTTTAAAACATGCTATTGTGCTTATGGAGGTAACATTTTAAGCAAGGCGGTGAGTGGTGGTTTGGAAAAATGGAAAGTATGAAGGACTTGCTTTATTTGCTTACTATGTAGTCTAGCTTAAGACAATGTTCTTAGAAGAGATTGAAGGTGGATTATGGAACTCAAGGGTTACCATGATAAAGATTAAAGCAAAGATTGAGATCTATTTAAAAGCCACTATCATGAAGATATTAAAGATGTCAAATGAAAAACCCTAGCAGCTGGAGTAATGAACACAATGTGAAAGAGGACAGTGTGCTAGGGCAGATTTAGGAGATCTCCACATTATCTAAACACAGGAAAATACATAGTTTATTTTTTTTTTAAATTAAAAGAAATTATTCTGAAACCTATATAGGACACATTGATACTTCAAAAGCATCTGATTTATTTTTTAAAATTAAAAGAAGTCATTCTAAACCCTATATAGGATACATTGATACTTCAAAAGCATTTGAAGGAATTTGAGATTATGCAAACATATGTTAATTAAATACCTGGATTACAAATAGTAGCGCGAACATTGTAACCCTTGTTGATCAGAGTAGGAATGAGATAAACAACAATGAATCCTATGCCTCCTATCACACACATATCCTTACCATTCTCTATCATTCTTTACTGAAACACTTCTCCATTTTGGCAGGTTACGCCCGAAAATAAGGTTTCAACAAAGGGTTTTTTGTATGTTTATTAAAATGAAAACTCCATTCTAGCAGGCTATGCCTAAAAATAAGATTTTGACAAAAAATTTAGAGTATGTTTATTAGAGTTTTAGAGTATTTTGGTGGGCTATATTCAAATGGATTGTGATTGATGTGATTTTCTACATTTAGTGTTGTAAATTGTAATGATGCCATGATTATTGTACTACCATTGTCTCTTATTATACCTGTTGTAGTATGGAGGTGTTTTTCCCTTCCCTTTTGTTGTTTACCGCACTACCACCTTACTCAAGGATTCTTGTTGTAGGGTTGCGATGTATACCGCTCTACCACATATGTTTCTCACCTTCCCGATAGTATAGCGATGTATGCTTTTGATCATTACTTGAAGAATTTTGATGAGACAATCTTATTTGTCTTACCGATATCTCAATGTCTCATCAACATTAGATCTTATGTTCCTCTAATATTGGTTGCCAGTGTCGATGAGACAAGTTAATATCTCTTTCCAATATGCCACTGTCTCATCAATATTTTCCTTCGGCGGTATTTCTTTATATATCGGTGTAACTCTTCCATGTCGGGGAGAATCATGATTATCATTGCGGTATGGAGGTGTTTTTCCCTTCCCTTCTGTTGTTTACCACAATACCGCCTTGTTCAAGGCTTCTTGCTACGGGGTTGCGGTGTATACCACTCTACTGCATATGTTTCTCACCTTCCTGGTTGTATAGTGGTGTATGCTTTTTATCATTACTTGAGGAGTGTTGATGAGACAATCTTATTTGTCTTACCGATATCTCAATGTATCATTGGCGTTACTTCATTATATCCAAGGGTTGTGTTTCGCTGAGCACTTGTAGATATACCTTGCCAAAGTGACATAAGTGATTCTCTCCTCAATTTTCCTGTATCTTGTTGACATTTCACTATTTTACATCATCGATGAGACATATAAATAAGTCTCTTCGACATAGGGGTGTCTAAACTGGCGCTAAACTCGAAGCTAAACTCAAAGCTAAAGTCGAAGCTAAAGGTGGCACTCAACTCAAAGCTAAACTTGAAGCCAAATGCGGAGCTAACGGTGGTGTCACACTTGTAGCCAATATTGGTGCTAAAGGCGACACTAATTTTGGTGCGAAATAGTGCCAAAATTAGCACCGACTTGTCCTAATCAGCGCAAATAAATTCCAAAAATAACACCATCCTGATAAATAGCGCTGACGTTTTCAAAAAATTGGCAAAAAATACATTAAAACAGTGGGTGGAACCAAAAAATGAAGCAAATCACAAGGATTTTTTGTAGGGTTAGCTCCTCCTTCGTCGATTGATCCTTATTCATTTATTAGAGGATGGTGGAAACTGACCCCTGAAATTCATCAATCTTGTGGGCTTGAGATTTTGGGCCCAAGTTGATGGTAGATACCTAGTAATATTTTCCCTGGATGGTGCTTGCATCCTTGTCGTCCGCGGGAGTTGCCACTTGTAGTATATAGGATCCAAAAGCGTTAGTGGTGATATGTGACCTGATCTTTGACTTCTTCTCTTTTCTGGTCTTTATTTGGGCTCTGGCCAGTATCGCTTCCAAGCGAGCCTTGGGATTGAAAAGTACTGGAGCTTTTCCCTTTAACAACTCCTCTAGCCATGAGGGGACTTTTATTTGTTGATGTGAAGGCTCAATCCCTTCATTCCTCGGAGCTTCTTCATCATTTACTTCTTCATCTGTCTCCTCTTATTTTATAGCCTTTCCTTTGTCGGGCTCAACAATCTCTACATTTTCTTCGATGATATTTTCTTCTTATAATGTTGTCCCTTTGTCTTCTTCATGCTCAATTACAACAACCTTCTCGGGCTTAACACTCTTTTCCTTTACATTTTTTCTTCTTCCTTTTCTTTCTCTTGTTCTCCTCTTGGAGGTACTTCTTCTTGTTGGAGGCCCTCATCTTGGTCAGTTTGTGAGGGATCATCACTCTTCTCTCTATCAATACGTGTATCAGTTTTCACTTCCTTGGAGCGATGCTCCTCTAGGTTTACTTCTTCACCCTTGTTCCCTTGGGGTTTCTCACCTTTTTGCTCTTGATATGACGTTTCAACATCGTAGTATTCATGAAATTTACCTGTATCTCCACCCCCAGGTGTTTGCTACCCTTCATCATCAAAAAATACTTTGCCTATGTCAACACTTAGCCCTCCCTCAGAATGCTCAAAGTAGTCCTCTCGGTAAAAATCCTCTGATTCTTTAGCAATACCCCTTATTGCATCTTTAGGCTGCTATGTGCTCATCCTCTCCATTTCTTCAGAGATTTGCATTGTTGCCTCCATCTTAGGTGGCTTAGTAGGAGGTGGAGGGAGAGGCAAGCCAACAACAAGTTGGGCCATTAGTACCTTTACTTGAGGGTTGAGGATTACCTCAGAGAGCTCAGATGGCACACTCTATAGATATGAGGTGAAGGCTTGTGGTAGAATGATGGGTGCCATCGAGGTTGGTAGAGAAGGTGGCAGAGTAGAAAGAGTCGGCAACGGAGGTGGGAGTGAGGAAGATGATAGTGGGGAAGTGGTGGAGGAAGAAGAGTCTAACACCACCATAGGTGCAGTCGAGGAAGTAGAGGTGAGGTGGACAGAGATGTCCACAGTGGGTGGTGATGAAAAAGATAGTGATTGAGGAGTGAAAGGAGATGGATCAGTGGTAGTGACTGATGGGAGAGTGAAGGTAGTGGGTGGAAGTGAGCTTGGTTACTCAACTTCTTCCTCGTCTTTGTGTGGAGATCCTTCTTATCGGATGGTGGGAATTTTGAGAACAAAGGTTCCCATTTTCTTCGATCTCTTCAGTGGATTTTTCCCTTTTCTTGATTTCCTAGTATAGACTTTATGCTTAGGATTACACTCAAATATATCTTTTCTCTTTTGTGAGCTTGTGACAGGCAGAGACTTAGGATCCTCACTTGAAGGGCATGTGGTAGCGCCACTATCTATTTCACTTTCTAGCTCATCCTCGAGCTCCCCATATGTTAGTTTCATACCCTACTAGCATAATTGAGTTATCTACTCATCTATCTATTGTCTGGTTCTCTATTCTATGGAGCAGGTGACAATATTCAAGTCGGTGACCTCTAGCTCATTCTAGTCGATGATGGGAAGTGGCACATTTATTAGCGCATTATATCATTCATCTAGAATATTATCATCTTCAACAATCTAGTCCGAGATGGGATACAAATTGATGGCCTTCACAAAGTTGGTAGTCATTCTCATGTAATGTTGCCTTATGACTTCACGATCATCATCACAATTTTCCCAGAAATATTCAATGTGTAGCTTGTGGGCATATTTCCATCCATCCTATTTCTTCAATTTGGCAAGAGGGTCCAAGCCTCCTCTTTCTGTGTGCAGCTCTAGGTCGTATTCGGCCCACTCCTTTTCTGAATTATTAGCACGCAGGGCAGTAATGTAGGAATACATCCCTTGCCTAAATGTGAGGGGATATGGGACCCCAACACAATGGTTGTTGTGCAGCAGAGTGTGGGCAGTATGCAGCTGCCGAGTAAGCTCCAACAATATGATTCTATCATTTGGGTAACAAAACAGTCGATAAGGTCTTCCCAAGAATCCTTCTGCTCTAATGTATGTAAACTTTGAGAACTGGATAAACCAATACTCAAAACCTTTCACCACTACTTTAACACCATGGTACATTATCCTATAGTAGTCTCCTCCTAGAGCATAGATGATATGCCCAACAAAGGGATCATTGACTCTCCTGTAGTCTTTCTCAAAAGCTGAGGGTAACAATTGTATACCTTGAGTTGCCCCTTCTTTGTTCCCAGTACTCCAACACAATCTAATTCTTTATACGAGAACTTCAAAGCTAGGAGATAGACCAGATAAGATTGTAGAATTCTAAAGTCTTCTTTACTGCCATAAACTGACTGTGCAGATTCTCACTTATCATTTTCACCTAGTGGAATTTGGTGATGCCTCAGAGAATCTCCTCTATGAAATAAAGCATCCACTCCTCAAAGAGTGAGGAAGTGAGGAGGCCCATTACTCTACTTAGAAGTGTGACTAAATCATTGACGTCTTCTAAAAAATCACTTATGTACAGTGTTTGGGGTACCTTTTTAGCACTGCCCCTCTTATCTTTTAATAATGTCTAATTGATTATCCTTTTGTAGCCAATAGGGTCCTCTTGCCATACTTTTGAGGTGAATCCCTTTTCCAATTCCTCCATTTGGTCAAAGAGAGGAATACCAAATGTTTTTTGGGTAGATTGGGGAGACAGGTTTTCTTGTACTCTTACATCCCCGGTGACTATCCTTTTTATGTGGGTGATAGAACTCTCGGTAATCCATCACTAATTCTAGAGCCACTAGAGCAGGAGGAAAGCCTATTGACTTTGCAAGTCCGCATTTCTTGACTCTCAAAGCCCCTTCTATTTTAGGGTCTACCATGACCCTCTGTCTAAACTCATCGATGTTGGCATGCCCTAGATCAGCATCTGTAACCTTTTCCCAATCAGATGTAATTTTCTAGGTGCACTCGACCTCATGGAATTGGTACTTCATCTATTCTTTCTCCTCTTTTGATTTGGGAGTCCTTGTTGGATTATTTCCTTTGTCAATTTTCTCCACTGGCTTCCTTGTTGGTCCCTTACTAGGTTCCATAAATTCTACACACAAGAGGTGCAATAAGCATTCTGATAGATTAGGAGGGAAAGCATTAGTTAAATCATGCAATCATCTCATTAAATGCATCCACACACCCTTAAAAGATCATTACATCCAACATATTTCATCATTTTGAGCTCATTGGTGAATTTTATTGAAATGTAGGTTTGGAGGTGTGGGTTTCTGCCCTACGGAAGTTGTCAAGGTGAAAGCCCTAAGGAATGGTGTTGGGAGGCTGACTTCCACAAGCGATGACCAAATAGTAAATTTCCCCATGACTTGATTGCTAAGAAAATTGGGCATAAAGTTATTAGGCACTAGAAGCTATTTTCTCATGTCAGATCAATCTTTAAAGCTCATGCAGGTGTGCAAGATGTGGAAGCCATGAGGTGGAAGGTATTTTTAGTTTTTCCACTAGGAAGCATCCTTGAGAAAGCAAAGTTCCACATGGTCGAACCTACAAGGTCTCCCTACTTGGTCAATTTTAGTCTCGAACATTTTGGCACATGCAAGGAAACATTCTTAGTTGCTTGGCTTAAAGGCTTGATCATTTTGTGGAATGCGGGACTTAGGAGTGTGGAAGCCTTGGGGTGGATGTCTACTAAGGCCTGGCCACTAAGCAATGGCTTTGGGTGAATGATGTTTCATAGACGGTGGTCTGCACAAGTGGACCCGTCGAAGATTTTAAGCATTTTATCAATTAGGTGCTCATTGTCTTGGCAGAACTGGTGAGTATGAAATCTGCAGGGTGGAGGGGCCGTGGAGTTTTTCCTTAAGTTACATAAGGGGTGTGACGGGCCTCCACAAGTGGCAGTACGCAAAGTCAGACCTGCAGATGATAGCTATTTCTTAAGGTCTTATCACTTGCGTTCAAAGTTTGATCGTGAAAGTCAGGGGTGTGGGACCTGCAAAGCGATGAGATACAAGGGCTTCACCATTAAACGATGGCCACATGGAGACGACCTTCCAATGGTTGACATCCACAAGGGTGAATGCGCCTAATCATTTTGACTTAGAAACTTTATCATTTTGAACTCCAACATTGGAATTTCAGAGGTGATAGGTGCAGAGGCCGCACGATGAGGAGGCGTGATGGTCTTTTCGTTAGACAATGATCGAATTGGGGAAGAATCCCCTCCTCGACGGCCCTCATGAGTGGATCTACAACGAGACATATCCTGGGCTATAATACTTAGGCAAAATTTGATGATGGATGGTGTGGGGACCTCATGGCGGGGCTCCACATCATGTTTTTCATTAACCAATGGTTGCTAACATACGAAGTTTCACACGCAGAAACCCGCAAGAGTGCATCAACTCAGATTCAAGGACTTAGCCACTTTTTTGATAGAGTGTTCAGTGTTGTGGTACACTTGAGTGCTGGAAATTTCAGGGGGAGGATCTATGCAGAGTGAGTCGATGAACGACAACCACAAGGAAATGAACTCCCATAAACAGGGTTCCACGAACCCTTTAAATTTTTATCAGTTGTTTGGTCGAGGGTTCAAGGGTTTGAATACGAGGTCTGATGTGGCAAGGGTTGTGGTTTCATAGTGTCTAATGATGAAGGAGGACTCATAGATTTGATGCTTAATTTTCACGCCTCAAGGGTAGGGTTTTGATTCTTCATGGACACAGCCTGGATTCATGATTTTGAAAACCCTAACCTTAAAACCCCAGGAAAATACAAGTTCTAAAAGGATGAGCATAGTTCATACCTAGAAATGTACAAATGGAAAGGAAATGATCGATCGAGGGAGTCTTCAAATCTCTAGTGTGCATAGGAATAGCTTTTGCTTTCTCAAATTTGAAAATCACGAGTGAAAATGATAATCGAGCAATAGGATATTTATAAGCAAACCACCATTAATGTTTGATATTAATTGTAGGTATGGTAGGGTTGGGTAGGTGGTTGTGCAAAAACCCACGCCACTGAGGATGCCAAGCCAAAGGTCATGCAGAAAATTTTGATGCAAGAGCTGCAATGCGGGCGGACATGGATGTAATGTTATTAAGAATGACAAAACAGGGATGGAAATCCGCCAAGGGAGACCCACAGTTGTAGACCTGTAAGTAGTGCTGGACGATGTGGCTTCTAAAGGACAAAAACCTGCAAGTCATTTTCTGCAAAGGCTAGAAATCTTATGAAACTTGGGTAGGTGATTTTGGTCAAGATGGATTTAGCAATTTTAAGGTTCATGACCAACTTAAACTCAAGAATAGGGGCACACAAAACGAGGAAAAGGTGAACCGACCCAGTGAGCACAAAAAAAAGAGAGGGGGTGCCCGGTTCGAATGGGGTGTGTGTGCAATAGGCACAAACAATGGCTACTCTGCTGGGAGAATGCTCCCAAGCATTCCAAGGGTAAGGATTCATCTAGAACCCAAAATCTATGGTTTTCCAGACCAAAAGTAGGTATCATCAAATGAACACAGGAGTTAAAGGAGAATAAAATCCTTAACTGAATCAGGTCACGCCATACCTTAGAAGTGCGTGTATAGTGAGTTCATTCCCCTCTCTCATAAACTATATGGGATAGTGATCAATCAGCCACGGCAAGCTACATAAGTAATCTAACTCCAAAAGTAACCTAGATATTGCTCTGCTACAAATTAGGCATCCATAGCCTCGACAAAGTTGTCGTTGCAACCCAACGAACATTGCTCTATTTCTAACTGGGTGTCCCTAGCCCTGATAGAGTTGTTCACACACCCACACATTTTCCTGCTTTCATTATTTATTTATTTCTCTTTTCTTTTATATTTTTTATTTTTAATACCCTTTCATTGAACTATATAAGCAATGAAGCTTATAATGAATTTGGAGATCACAGTGGTCACTGGAGCAGATTTAATATTTTTCACTTGCCAAGGCTTCTTGATAATTGTGGTATAGTTTTTCAAGAGCATTCAAAATGTGTGTTATATGAATTTTGAAATAAGCATGAAAGGACTCAAATAAGAGTTCCACTCTAGGTCAAACCATAGTTTAGATGAGGAGACCTGATTCACAAAAGTGAACATAAATTATTGGTAACTCATGAATATTTATCAAGGAAACAAAAGGGAACATGCATCAGAGTGGGCCCTTTGAGTGGGCCAAGCACAACCACTGCATCAAGACCAGACAACACCCTCAGCAAAAACAAGGGTCAACAAAACAAGTGAAAAAAGGAAAGAAAAATCCCTACTCTAACTGTGTACATGGGTGAGCTCAAACAACTTAGGCAAGGAAATAATGCTTAAGGTAATGTCCATTGACTGGCAACGGGACATCTTCTCCAGTAAGCTTTTTCAGATGAAAGGAATTATCTCCCAAGATTTCAGAAATTTGAAAGGGTCCAAGCCAGAGCTTGCCGAATTTGTCATGTCCTTTCTTTTCATGGGATTTGTCCCAACATAACATTAGGTCAGCAATTCTAAAATCCTTGGCTTTATCCCTACGATTGAACCATCTTTTGACTACGCCTTGATGTTTGGAGAAATTTTCTATGGCTTCATTACATACATCCTACAATTGGAGGAGCTTAGCTAAATGGGCTTCAAGATGTTCTCCCTCCTCATAATAGGTATTGATAAATTGCAACGTAGGAATCTTGAGGTGGATTGGGAAAACAGGCTCTAAACCATAGATGAGATGATATGGGGAATTTCTTGGGGCAGCTTTATGTCGAGTGTGATCTGCCAATCTTTTGGGTTCCTATCTAGCAGCTTGCATATGATAGCCAGAAAATTCTTATTGGTGGATTCGGCTAGTCCATTGACTTCGGGATAGAAATTTGATGAAAATTTTAACACAATCCCATAATCAAAATCCCAACTTGCAAATTTAAGGGAAGCAAATGCAAACCATTATCACACACTAATGTGAACAAGCATCCAAAATGATTGATAATGAAATTTTCAAGAAAATTAATTACTACCTCAGTTGTGCATTTTCTACAAGAAATTGCTTCTATTGACATAGTACAGTAATCAGTTGTGGTTAGAATGTACCTGTGACACACAAAGGATGGTGGGCTTACAAGACCAATGAAGTTGAGTCCCCACTAAGCAAAAGGCCTTACCTCAGCAACAGGTTGTAGTGGAACATCAATGCACCTCTCCCTGGTAGTAGAAATCTAGCAGACATGACATGATCAGATGTGATTGTGAGCATCTTTGAATAAGGTTGGCCAGTAGTACCCAGCTCACAGAATTTGATGGGCTATCGAAGGGTCGGATTTGTGTCTTGTTCCAAATTTTTCGTGGAATTCCTTCAGCACTTTAGCTACTTCTCTTTTCCCTAGGAATCTAAGGTAAATTCCTTCATGATTCTTCTTATACAACATGGCTCCTTTTAGCATGTAACTATTGCTTTTCAGTCTCAAAGCTCATTTTTGGACTCCCTGCAAACGCAACAGACACTTGTTGTTCAGCAGATAGTACACAATGTCATCATACCATTCATATGGAGAAACGTCCTCAAAGTGGAACTGTTGGAAAATGATTTTTGGTTTTCTTTTCATCATTGTGCACGTGAGAGCCTGTCCTCGAACCAGTTTCATAGGTTGGATTTCTATATCATACTCTTGCAACAATGTGACCCATTTTTCTCGTCTTTCTCCTAGTTCATTTTACATTAGTAGGGTCTTAACATCTGGGTCTAGGACAATGGAAAACACTTTGTTCCTCAGGATGTAGTGTCTGAGCTTATTGATTCCAAGAACTAAGGCGTAGGCCTACTTTTTTTACATTATGATAGTGCAATTTAGCATCTTTCAGCAGAGCACTCATGAAGGCAATGGGGTGCTCATTCCCTTCATCATTATTTTATGTTAGCATGTTGGCACATGAGTGGTCTGAGGCAAATGAATAGATACATAATGGTTTTAAGTAGTTGGGGCTGAATAGCATGGGGGCATTAGCAATGGCTCTCTTAATTTCTACAAAATCCTGCTTGGCTTATGGCATCCATTCCACTTTAGCATCTTGTTTAAGCATAACATTCAGTGGCTTCACTAGTTCTGCAAACCCTATGATGAATTTCCTAAAAAAAATGATTTTTTCAAAGGACTTCATTTCCTTTTTGCTTCCCGGAGGTTGAATCTTCAAGATGGCCTAAATATACCCTTTTCTAAAATTACATGTCCCAACAATTTTCCTTCAGTTACCCCAAAGATACACTTCTTCGGGTTCAGTGAGATGCCAAACTCTCTGCATTTTTTAAACACCTTACATAAGTCAGAGACATGATCCCCTCTTTTCTTGGAGAACATTGTAAGGTCATCCATTTATATGATGATTCACTTTCCAATGAGTTCCTTGAAAGCTATATCCATGGCATGTTGGAACATTGCTCCTTCATTAATCAACCCAAATGGCATTCTTTTGTATGCGAAAGCACCCCATTTTGTGGTGAATGTCATATTGTACCTGTCTTCATAATATACCATTACTTGATTGTATCCTAAGTAGTCATCAAGAAATGACATCATTTGTGACCCATTAATGATTTGCAACACTTCATCTATTGAGGGCACTGGGTAATTATCCTTCTTAGAAGCTCTATTCAAGTTTCTAAAGTCCACACATAGCCCAATTTCTCTGTTTTTCTTTCTTACTAAAACCAAGTTGAAAACCCATGTGGAATGTCAGATAGGAAAGATGATTTGGGCTGAAAGCAGTACTTCTTTGAAGATAATGGGCTCCAACAATACATTGATTGGGTGTTGGTGCTTCCGGAAAGGCTTCACATATGGCTTAAACGGAATGTTGTGAGTGATAATTGAGGTATCATATGTTTTGAGGTCCTCATGCCCCCAAGCTATCATGTCATGGTATATATGCAATGTGTCAATGATCCCTTTTCTCTCTTTCGGGGTGCATACCTTGCCTATAAAAACATTTTTAACATCTTCTACAATACCCATATTATGAGCATCACACTGGTTAGCTATGGAATCCTTCTTGGTTTGATGATCTTGATATCTTATGTAGTCAAGGTAAAATAATCTCTAGATGGACCATACCCCTGAGTATTGTATTATTTTTCAAGTTGATAACCCCTTCTATATCAATTTATGCTTCTTCAGGTTCTACTTCATCTATGATCTGGGAGGTGAGTACATATGAGCTACTGATGAAATCAAGGATGTGCTTCTCATCTTCAAACACCTAGAATTTGGTTACATTATCTAGCAATAATGAGGTAGGGGTAAGTTCTATAGTGAATTTCTTGAGGCTAGTCAATGACAAAGGTTGTAGGGTGCTAGCTGCTTGGGCTAAGGCATTGACAGTTTGATTTTTTCCATAGGGGATTAACTAGATGTTAAATGCATCTAGCCCCTCTATAAGATCCCATACTTTGTGCTTATAGTTTTCTAACCTCTGATCATGGCACAAGTACAACTTTATAACTTTCTTGAAAACTAATTATGTGTCCCTAAACACTTGTAACATTCTAACCCTTTTCCTTAGTGCCATAAGCAATCCATGCACTAAGGCCTCATATTCAGCTACATTATTGGTACAATAAATTACAATCTATAGGCAGCGAAGTAGGTCTTACCTATAGGACTGATGAGATCAAATCCTACTCCCACTCCTTGCTTAAATTTGGATCCATCAAAGTGCAACATCCAAAATTTAGAGGGGCACTTGCCTTTGGAGCCAATTGAGCATACTTCATTTTTCGGCTATGGGTCCATCCTTACGTCCTTAGGTAGTTGTTCACATTCAGGCTGGTTTTTCTCTTGCTGTGCTTTTGGAACCTCTTTTAGAGCAATCTACATCTTTATGTTGTCTAGTGTTGTCTGGCACAAACATCACTCAGATTCAAAATGGGAGGTGTCATGTATTCTGCACCAGCTAGGCAACATGAGTTCTTTAAAGTCCATTCTAGCTTCTAAACTGAGTTGATCTTGCACACATTTCTACATGAATTCTTGGAAACCATCGAGCAGGCCCAAGTTACCATCCTCCTAGTAGTCCTCATTATCAGATTCAACCAATGGCTATGTACTATTGGGGAGAGTGGTCAGGTTGGGAGAAGCATGACATAGTACAAGGACCTCCTCTTCTACCTCCTCTTTTGAAACTTCATATGCAAGTGAAGGTAATTCCCCAACTTTGTTTCAGCGAACAACACCTCATTTTTTTTTTTGTATTCAATGATCATGAGCCTCATCCTAGGCCCTCAATCGATCCGTATCTAATTAGGCATCCCCTCCCAAATCAGCCACATATGTGAGTAATCGATTGAAGTATACCCATTAAGTGCTTAGGTAAAGTCCCTTCCCAAATATGACCCCATAGGTGTCGAGAATATCTAAAACTTGGATGTCAATGACTTGTTGCACCCTCAGGTCGGCTGCGATTTACATGGGGATTATTTTTCACTTGCCCACCACAATTACTTTAGTCTTATCCAGTTGGGTCACTTTACATTTGGATGGGGTCAGGGTCATGCCTAATGCTTGGAAATTTGTAGACGCCCCAGAATCCAACAAGCAATTATGTAGATTCTTTTCAAACATTTAGATTGTCAGTGGGAAATGAGGGGTTTCCAATCTTCCTTGGAATAGTCCTACGGGCACATCAGCTTAAGCTACCCGAGCCTTGTCTTTTTCATTGCTCTTATCCTTTGTTTGCATTTGGTTTTTCTCCTTATTTGGATGCTTATCCATTTGCTAATTTTTGCTAAGTGGTTGATCAAGTTTCTTCCCTATGATTTCTCTAATCACTGGCTCACTAGTAGTGGTGAAAAATTAGACTTTCTTTGTAGCTACCTCTTGAGCTGATCTTGATGGGGCAGTTCCATTTCGAAAGAAGGCATTCCTAATAGCAGGTACCCTTGGTAGTTCAAAGGTAGACATGCCTACTTTTACTTTCTTCAGTTCTTCTGCCACATAGTCAACCATTTGTTCAAAATATATTTCGGTTGAATTTTTTTGAGTGGGATTAGTAGGTTGTTCTTTAGTTGGGTCAGGCCACCTATTCCTATTGAGATATTGAGTTGGGACCCTACGATAAGGTGGGTTATTAATAACATTTGGATTAGGCAGTGTGTTATTGTTGTTGGGTGGTATAGAGGTTGTGAATGGACCACCAGCTTGTCTATTTCTCAAGTTATAAGGGGTTACACATTGGTGAAACATATGAACTTCCTCCTTACGTTGTTCTTCCTCATCTTTAGGCCCACTATCTACTGAATTGAACATTTGAGATAGGGTTGCTTCGTTACTTATCTATTTTGAGTTGCTTCCCTTCTCTGCAATCTCCTTCTCAGGATTGTTCTTGTCACTTTGAGGGAAGGGTGTCCGGTTGAGGACCAAGATTGAGTCATACGAATCTAAGGGTAATATCTCTTTGTAGCTTGAGCTGTAAACAACATTTTCCACCTCCACTTAAAAGCTGGCAGCAGCGATTTGGAACTCTGGGTAATTGAGTTCGGAATGATTATTCGTGTGATGGATTCTACACCATCTGGAGAGGGCTGACTTGACCAAATAAACTTCACTTATTGATTTATCTATACCTCTAGGTGGTTCAAGTGGCATTGAAACACCTCCATTGTTTGGTCTAGTATTCTAGGTTTTGTTTGGTCTTTGAGATGACCTTCTTTCAAAGTTATGTCCAAAATTCTGACCTCATTCATAATTATGTCCTAAAGATGGACCAGGATCATGATTGTCCCTATGGAAGTTAGCTTGAATGCTCCTTTGAGATACTTGCAGTTGATTATTTTGATTCCTCAAATGAGTTACCTTGGTGGACAGCTTCTTTACTAACTCATCCAACTCATTGATTTTCTCTTTATCTACATTACTTTGCATTGGTGCCAAATTTTAAAGATAAACCAGATGTGTTGCAATTGGATTTTGCTGGGAAACTGAAGGTTTGAAGTTTTCACAAGTATGAAGGAACTTGAGGTTGTTGTGCATAGGTCTTCTAATTCAAGGGTTTTAGGTAGCTTGGTATGGATGGAGCTTGATTCAATGGAGGCCCTGGGTGTGGCACTATGGGTAGTTGAGGAACTGGATTCATCAAGGGATTTTGGTGTGCCAAGGCTCATATAAGTCCTTGTATTTTCCTAGGGTAGGCAGTAGGTCCCAATGAGGGAAACAAACCTGCAACATGTCCCAAATTAGTGCTTGCTTTCACTACCTCTGCATAAGCTTTCACTAATCTTGTAGGTGGTCGGTGCATTATTTCAACCAAAACGGATGTGAGGTTGTTCAAGGTAGTATAGTATACCATTATGGTTGAAACATCATCAACTACATAAGGAGCTTGCAAATTCATGTATGCTCTGTGAAATCTATCATTGAATGAGTTGATCAGCTCATTGACCTCCCTTACTAACATGAACTATTGGTACAACTCTGTAGGGATGACTAGAACCTTAAATTTTTTCAAGAATGTATCTTTCATGAGGTCCCAAGAAGTAATGGAGCTTGTAGGTAAGTGGATGTACCAATAGAATGCTTCATCTCCTAATGAGTAAGGGAAATGTCTACAAGTAAAGTCTTCATGTTCAATCTATAGATCCTTAAGAGATGTTTGGAAGATCTTGATATGTTCTTTTGTTGTCCTTTATGGATCATTTGGATGGAACTTGGTATAGAAGCCTTCTAGATTCTTTGGCATATCATGGTAGTCATTGAAGGATAAGGGAGATGGGTTATTTCCCAACCAAGCCATTCATGGAAGTGGGGGTGGTAATGGTTGTGCTGCAACAACTTGTGGATGATGTATGGAAGTTGTAATAGTAATTTGGATGTGGAAAGTGAATGGAGAAAATTTTGGTTGAAGTGAAGGAGAAGATGGAGATGGATGGGTTGGAGGAGATGGAGGGTGAAGGAGTTGTGTTGATACTAAAGCTTCCCCTTTCTTGGCTCTCCTAGCCCTAGTAGGGGTCTTTAACTCTTGAAACTCTCCCTTATCTAGTGTGGATCTAAGTACTCTATGAAATATTTAAGGGGAGAAGGACCCAATTCGATCCACCTTTGTCAAGTTTCCCTCCTTATAGTGTCAGTTCTGTTGATGGGGTTTTTTACA
Source organism: Sequoia sempervirens (assembly GCA_007258455.2). Lineage (NCBI taxonomy): Eukaryota > Viridiplantae > Streptophyta > Pinopsida > Cupressales > Cupressaceae > Sequoia > Sequoia sempervirens. The sequence continues at coordinate 168,225,403 of VDFB02105785.1, read as the reverse complement.
CTTCTCAACACAGACAACACACAAGTGTGTTGCCTCTCTTGAAAGGTAATAATCTACAACTAAGTTTCATAAAATCACCCCAAGGTCTCTTAGGTGTCAGGTCATGACTTGCAAAAATAGCTCAGTTGTTTGTTGTCATTTTCTGGTAATCACAAAGGGGGCATATAGGGTTCACAAAGCATGGAGGTTTCATGGGTCTACAAATTGAGTTTCAAAATTCTATAAATGAATGGACAGTAACAACAATCTTATGACAGTAGTCTGAAACTTCTCTAGATCAACAAATTTAGATTTACTGTGATGTTGGAATTGTAGGTTTAGGTCAAATTTTAAAAGAAAATTCAAAAGGTTGAAGGGTTTAGAATTTTTCCTAAGTCTGAAACTAAGATGAATAGTAACAATAGAGGATGCTACTGTAGACAGACTTCCAAACTAAGTTTTTTTTAACCAAGGATAGCCTACAGTCTCACAAAACTAGTGCAATCTTCAATGGCTTACTTATGATTTTCAAACTGCAACATGAATATTTAAAGCATACACATACATAGTTGAAGATAAGTATTGTAAATGAATGAGCCCAGACTAACTTTGTGTAACAATTTTTCATCAACAAATAGCCAAAAGTATTAGCTAAAAGTGCATCAAATACTTTAGCATACATCCACCATTAAAGACAACATGAACTACTACTACAGAAAATAAACTTGAATTTGAAAGAACAATTTTAAAGCAAACATGGTGATTGAGTCATGCACACATAATGGAAAATTCACAAGAAACCATCAATTCAATGCTCTTCTCATATATTGCAGTAGAATTCCTTTACTAAACAACTCAACTCTCTCTTTCAAAATGAGAGGAAACCCCTGTTGGCCTCCTACAATGATTTTAATAACTAAGCCTTTACAACCATGACTCAGAGATTGGAAATCTAACCTGAATAGCTATCGCAATCATCATGAAGGTGCATCTAAATTGTCAACCCAGGGACACGAACTTGAAATGGGCTAGCACAGTGTGTGCACTAGGGACCCTCAAGTAGCCATTTCTAGTCTTTAGCTAAGAAACACAATACTAAAAGTAAATTGCTTGAAAAGGAAATAAAGCAAATGTTCAACATAAACCAAAAACTTATGCTAAGCTGAAATGCATGACAGTAATAAAAGATCTAAGCAACAAATAGGAAACTACACTATCTCCCTTGGCTACAAGAACAGACACAAAATGGACTTCTAGTGGCTACAGGAACAGTCGATGCCAGATTTCTAACTAAGTACTAAACAACAAGTAATACTAAAATAATGCTAAACTAATAAGACAGATTACTCACCAAGGGGGCCCCCTTGGATAAGTATCCTCTAAAATAACAAGAACTCAAGTGCTCAAACTCAAAACTTTATTTCATTAATTGTAAATCATGCATACAAAGAGTAATGTATTGAAATTGGAGAATGAGTACAATGTCAAATCATGCAACCTCTTCCTCTATTATCACTAACTTTCTTCTAACTAACTGGGGGAGGAGCATCATATTATTATTTATACTACAACTAAAACAAGATAGTCAACTCCACGACTGGGAGGATGCCATTTAGGGAAAGTAGGGGAAAGTGGAGTGATGGCAGTTATGCATGCATGTAACCAGTCAGACATGCGAGTTAGAGGTAGACCCAGCACAACAGTAACGCCCATGCATGCTTGATCATTATGGTCCACAACAAGGCGGTTACATTCAGTTGCATGAAGAATCTTTGATGTCGGTTGCCTTTGACTTGGAGTGGTTTCTCAGCTGGACGTTATGGAGCATGCCCATTTGGCGATGTCTTCCTCAACTTAGCACATTAAATCTGCACAGCAAGGTCAATACACATAATAACTGCACATCTATAACCACTCTAAGAGACACTCATTAACCACATGAAAAATCAATATAGATAGTTCACATATTATGCCAAATATCATTAAAGCATGCAGGGATAGGACAATATCAAATGTCAATGGTTTGAGAGAAACATTATGCAAATACCAATATTTAACATTAAAGTCTATGACATCTATGAGCAAATGGACTATAGTTTCTACCCAAAACTAGACCAAAAATAGGCTCATCACTCCCCCCAACCTAATGTTTTGTTGGTCCTACAGTAGGGGAAGAGTTGTTCTTCTGCTTGGTCATAGCTCTAAAATTTGTAACTGAGAGTTTTCCAACATTAGTGGTTGCAGTGCGTGAATTAGGATCCCAATAGAATCCTCCCAACCTGTAAAACATGTTCCATCTTTGCCTCTCTGCAACAACGTCATCCTAGTAAAATATGAAGTTTGGCACAAGCCACTTGAGCATGGGTAGCTGAAAAGTTAGGGGAAGCCAATGTTGCCCCTGTGTTCTCCCAATCTCAATATACCTCTCAATTCTTTTCAATGTTGCAGCATAATTATGGATGGAATGAGGCTCAACCTGTTTTAGCTCATCAATCAAATTATTCCATCTTTGAGATAAATATTTCCTTGTGGTGTCCTCCCTTACTATTTCCTTTACCTCATACTCAGTGTAAATTGCCTCAATCCAAGGCATAATCCTATTTCTATAGCTTGGTCTAAGCAACATTTTGTTCCATTCTTTGTAAATATCCCATGGGTTGCTTGACTTAGCCCTAACGGGCAGAGGGATATCAAACTCCAATTGTTTGTAGGCACCATGTTGTTGTCCCCAAATAATTTCATTTTGTACCCAAGACATAAATGATCTCAATTGAATATCCCCAACATACAACAATAGATTCCAATCATGGTCTTTTGTGACAACATAATTATGTAAATAAAATTCACATAGAAAATTTTTCATTTTGGGGGAGGCAATCCTTTAAGCATTGAAGAATTCCATGGGAGTGTCAATAGAAGGATTCAAACCTGAGGCAAGTATTGACATCATAAAAGAGAGATACTTCTCTTTCAGGAGCATAGCATAGACCCTTGGAGGATCTCTACATTCCATAATCTTTGGTGTCAAAGATGCCATATCATCTACCCTCTATTTTAGGGTGGCAATTTTTGCATATTTATCCTTAATTTCTTCATCCTTCTTCTAAATTTCCTCCTTCAATTTTTTTTTTTCCTTTTTCCCTTCTTCCTCCTTTCTTTGTATTTCTCTCCATAAATTCAAAATTGTTGCATGAACTGTAAAGTCGGGAGGATTATGAATTCCTACTAGTCTTTTTGTTGATAACAGCTCCTCATATGGCACTATTTGCATGGTCCCAAGTTGTCCCATTATCTCTAGATGTAAGGGTACCATTTCTTCTTCCTTTTTCTGTAGGGGTTCTTGTTCTTGTTGTTGCTGTAGGACTTTTTGCTCATGCTGCAAGAAGTCCTGATTTTTCTCCAGTTCTCCTACAATGATAGCAAGATCGGCCAGTGTTATATTTGCCACTTTCTTAAATATGTCTTCTCCTTTTTCAACATTCTCCTACTCCATTAGAGCTTTAGGGATTTTATGTAAGGTCTCACCAGGTTTAGGGCTTTCCTGCAGAGGCGTTCCAATCGCAGGCCCAACTGGTCTTGATTTCCTGGGAGGTCTCTCACATTTTCCTTTGGCTACAGGATGAATAGTATCAACCTTCCTCTTCTTAGAACTTGACACTTTTATTTCTACAGGTTGTATTTTAACCTTCCCTTTTCTCATTTTTACCTCTTTTTGTTGTGCCCTACTGTTCATGAGGGTTTCAAGTGGAACTCCAAAATCATAATTCGAGGAAGAGCTTTCTTTTTCTGAGTGCTCTATTTCAGAAGAACTAATTTCTATAGCTTCTTCTGCTACAGGAAGATTCACACCAAAGCCAATGCCTGAAGTTTAAGCACTAGGAATGGCTTCAGTCGTGCTTACTCTCTTGCTAGACTGACGGGATTGAGGTATAGCCCTAGGTGGCAAGTACTTAACATTGATAAACTCTTCCCAAGTCATTCTAGATACATCATGCAGAGACTTTTCAATTAGCAATTTGATCAAGAAGTGGTGGAAAAAAAATTGTGCCTATCTTTTTTGGTCTTAGCCACCATGATTGAGAGAAGATTGTACAACATGTTGGGCACATTCATCCTCCTTCTGTGCCTCATGTGGTTCAAAAGCTTGAAGTGGAAAAAATGAAAATTTGACTAGCGACCCTCACAAGTGATGTATTTGATAACATACATAGCTCTCTTCTTCCACGGCTCGGGAAGAGACATTCTCTTTGCATCTTGTTTATCTATGCTCAATGGAGGGTCATTTGGCTTTGTAACTTCAGCCCTAGCTGACTTGGCATCTCTGGAAGCAAGGTAATTTTCACCATCAGCAAGTAACCTTGTAACCTCTGCAATTCTTTCCTCTGTTGCCACAATTTCTAACCCTTTTACTGTGGCTTTCCCTTCTAAAAATGTCTAGGAAAATTCAAGGGCAACGCCTTCATCCAAACCACCCAACTTCAAAAAGTAATCTATCCATCCATAGTTTTGAAATTTGGCCAGGCATTGTGCATCCTGCAGTAAAATATTATGCATTGTGGGTTTGTTTCAAATTAACCCACCTCCCATTGTCTACAATCAAACAAATTCTCAACAACTTCCTTTCCTGCAGTTCCCCTTTTTTTCCTGCAATGCCCTTCCCTGCAATGTCTACTAAATTCTAGGACCAACCTAGTAAATTCTAGTGCCAATGTCAACTGAATTTCCTTTCTTTTTTTTTTCCTTTTTGCTTGCAACTCAAGATTAGGACAGGGAAATAATGGCAAAAAAAGGAGTGTTAAAGGGAAATTATGATAGGAAGAAATGGCGGCTGTAATTTTTGTCACTTCACACATGCAAATCGTCCTTTCAATTTCAAATCAGCTAATTTTTTTAAATTGCTGATGTAGCCTAATATAGTTTGACACATGGGAAATAAATTCATAAAATATTTGCATCTTTTTCATTTCCCTCGCCCCAACCTAAATTTGGACATGTGTCCACACATGCGAGATGGGAGTGGTGATGTGACAGGGAATGATGGCATTTTATGCAAATGTCTATACTAACGTGCAGTGATTAAATGAATGCACTAAAAAGATGATTAAAGATAGCAATTAATGCACACATACCTGGATGTGTGGAAGATTTGCTACAAAGATCATGGATAAAGTAATGCTCGCCTTGTTGGAAAATAATTTGAGCAATAAATGAAGTGAAATGAGGTGAGGTGGAATGAAGTAATGGAAGAGAGAGAAAGATGGCGATGGATGGGTGGATGGGTGGATGACGAAGAAATGGACTTCCACGTAAGTGAAAGTCTTTATTATGAAAATTTCATACCTCGATTAGGTTGGAGGGACACTAGGTCCACTGCCTTCGGCTGTAGGAAGCTCTAAGGGTTGGGTGAATTGTTGCAGGAACTCTTCTTTAGAAGCTAGCTTATGGTATAATCTGATGCGATGATCATTGACAAGTAATTTGAACCTGATAGGGTCAATGGCGGTGAGCTAAACAACTCCATTAGGAAATACCTCAACAAATTCGTATGGTCCTAGCCACCTTCTCTGCAATTTTCCTACATTGTCCTGGTATCTTGAATCATAGAGCAAGGCCCAATCTCCTAGTTTAAACTTCTTATCCTTGATAAATTTGTCATGCCACTTGATCCTCTGATTCTGCACTACTTTTGTATGTTTTAGGGCTACTCTTCTTATCTCATCCAAAGCATTTAGCTACATGATTCTTTCTCTCTATGCTTCAGAAATATCCATCCCTAAATCCACTACAGTTCACAGAGTCTTATGTTCAAATTCAATTGGCATCATGTTTGTCTTTCCATACAAAAACTCAAATGGGGTGAAGCCTATAGTTGTTTTCCATGTTGTCGTATAGGCCTAAACAACTTTTGGTAATCTGTTTGCCCAATCCTTTCTATGGAAAACTATTGTTTTAGTCAGGATGGCTTCAATTTCTTTGTTGGTCACCTCAACTTGGCCATTGGCCTGGGGGTGATAAGGAGTATACTTCATGTGCCTTATGTTATACTCATTAATTATTGCTACAATAAGAGTTGATGTGAATTGAGATCCTTGATCAGTCACTATTTCCCTCGGGACTCCATATCTTGTGAAAATATCCTCATAAAGAAACTCTACAACTTTGTTATCTCTTGCATGCTTCATGGCCTTAACTTCTACCCATTTTGTTACATAATTAGTGCATACTAATATATAATACTTACCATTTGATGGAGGGTCAATTGGTCCCAAAAACTCCAATCCCCACTTGTCAAAGGGAGTGATTACTACCTAAGGGCATAGTGCCATCTCATCAGATCTTGTTGGTTTTCCCATTCTTTGACATCTATCACATTTTTTGGTATACCTTCCTCCATCCTTGTGGAGTGTTGGCCAGTAATACCCTGTGTTCAAAATCTTCATTGTTGTCCTTTTGGCTGCAAATTTCCCTCCACATGGTTCATTATGACATGCATGAAAAATTTCATGTCTCATCTTCTCTCACACATCTTATCATGACATAGTCAGGTCCAGTATACAACAAACATCCAACAATCCAAGAGAAAGGAAAATATTTTTCAATGAGTGCCCTTTTCTCTTTTGGAGAGAAGTGATAAGGAACTCTACCTATAACCAAATAATTGGCTATGTCAGCATACCAGGGTATTTGTACACTGAGAGAAAATAGATTCTCATTAGGAAAATAGTCATCTATGGGCTAATTGTCTTCTGATGTAGTTAGCCTTGAAAGAAAATCTGCAAAAACATTGGCCTTCCCTGGCTTACCTACAATGGTTATATCAAACTCTTGCATCAATAATAACCATCTTGCCAATCTACCTATGATCAAAGGTTTATTCATGAGATACTTAATGGTTGCATGATCAGTGTAAACAAAGATTTGGTAGCCCATAATGTAATGTCTGAATTTTTTCAGTGCATAGATCACTGCCAGTATCTCCTTCTTTGTCACTATATAATTGAATTCAACTCCTTGCAATTTTTTGCTAACAAAGTAAATAGCATTTTAAATAGCTCCATCTTTTCCTAAGACTGCTCTTATGGCATAGTTTGATGCATCAGTGTGGATGTGGAAAGGAAGCTTCCAATTGGGTCCCTTAAGTACAAGAGCATGAATCAAAGTTTCCTTCAAGTCAAAAAATGTCTTGTCACAAGCTTCAGTCCACTGAAATTCAACATCTTTAGTGAGAAGGGCATACAATGGTGTTGCTACCTTGCTGAAATCCTTGATGAATCACCTATAATATCCTACATGACCCAAGAAACTCCTAACATCCTTATGCTTTGTAGGTGTAGGCAGATTTGTGATTACCTGAATTTTTGCAGGGTCTACTTGAATTCCCTTGTGGGAGATGTAGTGGCCAAGAACTACACCCTCTTGCATCATCATGAAGCATTTTTCACTATTTAAGGACAAGTTATGATCTTCACATCTCTGTAGGACTCCCTTGATATTTTCTAATGCTTGATTAAAATCAACACCATAAGTGGTGAAGTCATCCATATAAATCTACATGCAATCTTGAGAAATTTCTAAGAATATGTTGATGACTGCCCTCTGCAAAGTTGCAAGTCATTGCACAAGACAAATGAGAGTACCGAATAGGCATAGGTCCCCCATGGATAGGTAAATGTGGTCTTCTCCTGGTCTTCTGGTGCAATCTGGATCTGGTTGTAGCCACTAAATCCATCTAGAAAAGAGAAGTATTGCTTTCCTGCAAGTGTGTCCAAAACTTTATCAATAAAAGGTAAAGGAAAGTGATCCTTCTTGGTGGAAGCATTAATTTCTCTATAATCAACACAAACTTACCATTTCCCTTCTTTCTTTGGAACAATCGCCAATGGAGGCACCCACTAAATATTTGAAATGGGGTAGATAAATCTTGCGTCTAGCAATTTCTGTAGTTCTATTTTCACAATCTCTCTTAGTGCAGGGTTAATTCTTCTTTTTGGTTGTCTTACTGGAGTGCAATCATCTTTGATATAAATCTTGTGTGTACAAGGTTTAGGATATAGTCCCTTCATGTCATGATAATCCCATGCAAATGCATGCTGATGGGTCCTCAATAGGCTTGCTAATAACAATTGCTTCTCCTCATTCAATTTACTATTAAAATTCAAATATTTTCCCTTTGACACCTCGATTTGTGTAGTTAACTCTATCATGGATGCTTCATTAATACATGGTACCTTTATTTCATATGACAACAATGTATGGAACATACTTGTTGTTGTAGGAAGTCTGTTTGCAAGGATAGTGGTTGTAGGAAGATTGTCTGCAGTAAGAATGGCTACAGGAACAGTGGCTGTAGGAAGAGCAGGCAGAAGTGTCCTGACCAAAGTAAAAGATGATGCTTCCTCCACTTCATAATCATTCTAAATGAGATTATCCAACACCTCATCTTCATCTTGGAGCTGCATGAAATAGCTTCTTCCTAGCATCATAAGTTGTACTACAAAATTAACTTCCTCAACCTCTTCACCAACATGGGGCGAAACGGGATTATCTTCATGAGATGGCTAAGTAGGTGGATAAAGAAAAAAAATAGTACTCCTTCCATCTAAAATGGTCATGTCATTAGAAAAACATCCAATGTATGCATCTATAGTTGCCAACCAAGGCCTTCCAAGAATGATGGCATATCTACCTAGTGTGGCCTTAGGAGAAAGAATCATAAAATATGTTGGGTATTTCCAGGAATCTAGAACTACCACAAGATCATCTACTACACCATCAGGCTTAATAGTAGAGCTATCAGCAAGCTACAGGACAATAGGAGTAGATCTCATACTTGCAATATTTAGTTGTTGTAGGATATCCTTGGTCATTACATTTATTGCTACCCCTAAATCAATCAGAGCATTCTTTACTTGGATCTCGTTTATGAAAAATGCTACCACAGGACTGCCTGGGTCATTATACTTGGGAATAGTCACTTTTCCCAACATAATGTCAGCTAGTTGGCCCACCACATGAACTGTAGTTGGGTCTTTCTTCTTTCTACCCAGCTTCTTGAGACAAGCTTCTTTGATAGCTTTGGCATAGATTGGAACATCCTTTATGGCCTGAAATAGGGGTATCTAAACACATATATGCTTTAGCTAATCCAGGATGTCAAAAGTAGTATCCTCCTTTTCTTCTTTCTTCTTGGCAACTTCCAATCTCTGAGGAAATGGCGGTTCTTGTTCAATCTGCTTGACTTGGACTAGTTCATGATTTTTAGGTGCATTTAGCTGAATGGGATCATTCAGAGGATCCTCCTCCTCTTCCACAAGAAGCTCAGTGATAATGGGTTTGGAAGGGTCTAGTAGAGTAGTTCTTGAATGCAGATGGATATCACTTACACTCACAGCATATGCAGGGAATTGATTTGAATCAACAGAGTATACAGGCTACTGTTGTGGTTTGTTATTAGGATTGGGTGTGGGCTGAGCTAGTAGCTGAGTTGGTTTAGTTGCATTTGGGCTTGGATTAGCAGGTGGAGGCATTAGAGAAGGATGTTGGGGCTGAAAAAGTGGTTGCATGTAATTGGTTGTCTAATTAGACCACTGTTGTCCTCCTCTCCATTGATTCGTTTGCTACCAATTTCCTGGAGGTGGTTGTTAGTGCCCTTGAAATTGCTACCAATTCCCCTGAGGTTGTTTCCACTGAGGTGGAGGACTTTGATGACTGGGCCAAGCATTTTGAGGGTTATTCCAAGGCTATGATGGATATCCTCCATAACTAGATGGATATGACAGCTACCATTGATTGCCAGATAAATAGGAATTAAAATATGGCCCAACATAGGATAATGGATCTTGTGGCATACCTTGTCTTGGGGCCAAAGGATTCCTTTGTGCAACATAGTAGACTTGGTCTTCTTCAATCTGAATTGGCTTGAACTTGGGTGAAATCTACTTGCTTTCAAGATTAGCTACCATCTTACATCTGCAATCTCTCTTCTTTTGTCTGCAATGAGGGAAGTACTCTATTAACATTGCCTTTGCCTCCTCTTGCTTCTTCTTGGACTAAAGTGTATCTAGCTGAGTAGCTAGATTATTTATAATATCTTTCTTGAAGTCTGTCAGCAAATGTGTAATCTCCATTCCTGAAACTCCACTGGTAGTTGACTTACCCATGAAAAATTGATAAGCTCTCCCTTTCTTTGAGGCTTCCCTTGAGTAGTTCTAACATGTTTTCTTGATATCATCCCAGGGAACTTGGGTGATATCTCCTCCTCCCATAAGATCCAAGGCATCAGTGTAGCTATCATTGATTCCTCTCAAAAAAAGCAACTTTTGTGAGTCTTCATTGAGTTTATAGTGTGGAGATTTTTGTAGGAAAAATAGGAACCTTGCAATGTAATCTTCCAGGCTCTCATCTTCCTTATGTTGCATCTTGAAAATTTCACCTCCTCTCATGTCACTACCCCTATAGTATTCCTTGTATTTCTCAAGGAATTTTGTCTTCATGTATTCCTCAGTTTCCACAGTATCTCTACCTAGGCTCGTGAACCATCTTAATGCAGCTTCTTTCAAAGTGGTAGGAAATAACTTAAGTCAATGGGCATCAGTAGTATAATCACAACTTCTGCAGAGTATGTCAAAATCAAATAAGAAGATATCAAGATCTTCTATGGAAAGTCCATAAAAATTTGGGAGTGTTGAAGTAGGGATATTCTTAATGTTTTCAACTTCATTCTGATGGGCAATGGGAAAAGGAAAAGCTGGTTGGTTAGGTATGTTCCCATTTGCATCACCCATGCCTGCTTGATGTGGTTCCAAAGCAAGGGGGTTCTCAAGCTAATTTTGATCTTCAGAGGAGACTTCAAAACTAGTCAAATTAGGATATGCATCAAAAAAGGGGTGTGGATCTTCTTCTTCTTCTTTTGGTAGATTCTGATATTCAACTAGTTGGAATGGATTAGGATTGTTAGGAAGAAATATCCCATAAGCATCCCTTTTCCTTCCTCTACGCATGTAGTATTACTCACTATCAATCACCTCACACAAAAAAAAATGGTAACAAATAAGGGGGGTCATTACTTCCTAAAAGAACCATTTCTAGAAACACTACAACAAAAAAAAATAAAAAATCTAACAATGACTCCAAAAAAAAACTCGCTAGTTTGACACCATCCCTGGCAACGGTGCCAAAAATGTTGGCCTCCTACAATGATCTTAATAACTAAGCCTTTACAACCATGACTCAGAGATTAGACATCTAACATGAATATCTATCTCAATCATCATGAAGGTGTAGTTAAATTGTCAACCAAGGGACGTGAACTTGAAATGGGCCAACACAGTATGTGCACTAGGGACTCTTAAGTAGCCATTTGTAGTCTATAGCTAAGAAACACAATATTGAAAGTAAATTGCTTGAAAAGGAAATAAAGAAAATGATGAACATCAACCAACAACTTATTCTAAGATGAAATGCATGACAGGAATAAAAGATCTGAGCAACAAACAAGAAACTACTATGTTTTCCTTGGCTACAAGAACATACACAGAATGGACTTCTAGTGGCCACAGGAACAGTCGATGCCAGATTTCTAACTAAGTACTAAACAACAAGTAATACTAAACTAATGCTAAACTAATAAGACAAATTACTCACCAAGTGGGCACCCTTGGATAAGTATCCTCTAAACTAACAAGAACTCAAGTGGTCAAACTCATAACTATATTTCATTCACTGTAAATCATGCGTACAAAGAGTAATGTATTGAAACTAGAAAATGAGTACAATGTCAAATCATGCAACCTCTTCTTCTATTATCACTAATTTTCTTCTAACTAACTGAGGAAGGAGCATCAAATTATTATTTATACTACAACTAAAATAAGGCAGTCAACTTCATGACTAGGAGGACGCCATTTAGGGAAAGTAGGGGAAAGTGGAGCAATGGCGGTTATGCATGTATGGAATCTGGTTAAACATGCAAGTCAGACACAGACCCAACACAATAGTAACGCCCATGCATGCTCGATCATTATGGTCCACAACAGGGCAGTTACATTCAATTGCATGAAGAATATGTGTTGTCGACTGCCTTTGACTTGGAGTGATTCCTCAACTAGACGTTATGGAGCATGCCCAGCTGGAAGTGTCTTCCTCAACTTAGCGCATTAAATTTGCATGGCAAGGTCAGTACACATAATACATGCACATCTATAACCACTCTAAGAGACACTCATTAACCACATGCAAAATCAATATAGATAGTTCTCATATTATGCCAAATATCATAAAGCCTGTAGGGATAGGATAATATCAATTGTCAATGGTTTGAGAGAAACATTATGCAAATACCAATATTTAACATTAAAGTCCATGACATCTATGAGAAAATGGACTATAGTTTCTACCCAAAACTAGGCTCATCAACCCCTATTTATAGCTTTCAAAATGTAGAATGAATGGACAAGATTGTTTTAAAATGAGTGGCTCAGATTCATTCTAGTTTAGGGTTTCACCTAACCCCAATATTTTACAATATAAGAATAGACTCTCTTGTATTTTCCCTATTTTGTCTTCTAACTACTTTTATCTTTTCCAACTATTTTAGCAAATACTCATCAGCTATTATATGGTTTCCAGCCTCCTTTTGGGTGGTGGCATATTAAAAAAACTTCCCAATTGTAGCCAAGAGCTTCTTTTCTTCAAAGAGGTTGGATTTAGAGATCTGGAAGGAAACTCTCTTAAATCCTTCCACCATTCGATCTTGGTGCCTTATGCATTTTGGCTCAACTCTGAGCACTTGTTTTGACTCTGTGAAAGATCTTTCAGTGAAATCCATGAAATTTTTCGACGTGTCGTTGACCCCTTGCTCTATCCTCTTGTGGAATTCACACTTGATGGCCTCTCGATCTAGCTCCAAGGCGGGCATCTCATAGCCTATTATCAGCTTCAAAAACTCATCACTTTCGACTCGATGATCCACAATCTGCTTGTGAATTTCTTCCAATTCAAGCAAGGCCCTTTCCAAAACCTCTTTTCTATATTCAAAATTTAGCTACCAAGCTTCAAGTAACCAATGGTCTTCTTTGGGCAACACCAATTCCTTTTCCCAAGTTTCCCGGGAGAGTTTGAGGATTCTCTCTAGCTTTGGATATATTATCCTGCGAAGCTTAGGAAACTCCTTGTAGATCCCCATTACCTCTTTGACTTCCTTCTGCAAAAATAAAAATTCAATGTGCATATTGGTTGCACGGTGGATTTCCTTGTCGCCTATGTCAATGACTCTTTTGAACCAATCAAAAGTTGACTTGGTCTAGTTCTTCATTTGTTCTATCTTATTGACCTCCTCTTTTGAGAGCAAGGTAGGTGCAAGCGATTCTACTAGAGCTTCATCTCCTACTGTTCTTCATTGTTGTATAAAGGTAATCAGTTCTACCACCTATGCTTTTAGCTCCTCAATCTTTTGGGATCGAGATGTTGGGCCCAATTTGATGGTAGATAATTGATAATCTTTTCCCTCGATTGTGCTTTCATCCTTGTAAGCCACAGGAGTGGACACTTGTAGCATTCAGGATCAAGAAGTGTTGGTGATGATATGTGACCTGATCTTCGGCTTCTTCTCTTTTCTGGTCTTTTGTTGGTCTTTGGCCAGTATCGCTTCCAAGCGAGCCTAGGGATCGAAAAGCACTAGAGCCTTTCTCTTTAATTGTTGCTCTAGCCATGAGGGGACTTTTGTATATCCTTCTCTTCATTCTTGGGATCTTCTTCATCATTTCCTTCTTCTTCATCAAGATCCTCTTCTTGTATATCCTTTCCTTTGTCAAGCTCAACAGTCTCTACATTTTCTTTGGTGATATGTTTTTCTTCTCATGTTGTCCCTTTGTCTTCTTCGTGCTCAATTACAACAACCTTCTCGAGCTTAGCACTCTTTTCCTCTACATTTTCTTCTTCTTCCTTTTCTTGTTCTTGTTATCCTCTCGGAGGTACTTCTTGTTGTAGGCCCTCATCTTGGCCAGTTTGTGAGGGCTCATTAGTCTTCTCTCCATTAATACCTATATTAGTTTTCCCTTCCTTGGAGCGATGCTCCTCTGGGTTTATTTCTTCACCCTTGTTCCCTTGGGGTTGCTCACCTTCTGGCTCTTGACCCAAAGTTTGGACATTGTAGTGTTCATCAAATTTACCTATATCTCCAACCTCGGGTGTTTGTTGCCCTTAATCATCGGAGGCTACTTCATCTATGTTAACCCTTAGCCCTCCATCAGGATGCTCAAAGTAGTCCTCTCGGTCAAAATCCTCTGATTCTTCAACAATACCCTTCGTTGCATTTTTAGGTTGCTTCATGTTGAACCTCTCCATTTCTTCATAGATTTACATTATTTCCTCCATCTTAGGTGGCTCAATAGGAGGTGGAGGTAAAGGCAAGGTAGCAGCAATTTGGGCCATTACTTCCTTTACTTGAGGGTTGAGGATTACCTTGGAGAGCTTAGATGGCACTCTCTGCAAATATTTAGTGAAGGCTTGTGGTAGAACAAGGGGTGCCATCGAGGTCATTGGTAGTGAAGATTGCAAAGTAGAAAGAGTCGGCAACGGAGGTGGGAGTGAAGAAGACGATAGTGGGGAAGTGGTGGAGGAAGAAGAGTCTAACACCACCATAGGTGTAATCAAGGAAGCAGAGGTTAAGTGGATAGAGATTTCCATAGTGGGTGGTGATGAAATGGGCAGCGAATGAGGAGTGAGAGAAGATGGAGAAGTGGTAGCGGCTGATGGGAGAGCGGAGGTAGTGGGTGGTGGTGAGTGTGGTTGCTCAACTTCTTCCTTGTCTTTGTGTGGAGATCCTTCTTCTCAGATGGTGGGAATTTTGAGAACAAAGGTTCCCATTCTCTTCAATCTCTTCGATGGATTCTGCCCTTCTATTGATTTCCTGGTATAGACTTTATGCTTAAGCTTATGCTCAGATATATATTTTCTCTTTCATGATCTTGTGATAGGTGGAGACTTAGGAGCCTCACTTGAAGGGCCTGTAGTAGCAGCACTATTTGTTTCACTTTTTATCCCATCCTTGAGATCCCCACATGTTAATTTCGTGCCCTACTCACGCAATTGACTTATTTGTTCATCTATCCATTCTTGGTTCTCTATTCTACGGAGCGGGTGACAATATTCAGTTCAGTGCCTCTGGCTCATTCCAGTCGATGATGGGCAATGACACATTTATTAGAGCACTATATATTTCATCCAGAATATTTTCATCTTCGACAATCTGGTCCAAGACAGGATACAAATTGATGGCCTTCACAAAGTTGGCAGTCATTTTCATGTAGTGTCACCTTTTGAATTCGCGGTCATCATCACAATTTTCCCAAAAATATTCAATTTGTGGCATGTGGGCATATTATCATCAAACTTGTTTCTTCAATTTTCTAAGAGGTTCCAAGCCTCCTCTTTCTATGTGCAGCTCTAGATTGTATTCGGCCAACTCCTTTTTTGAATTATCAACGCATAGGGCACTAGGGAAGATATACATCCCTTGCCCAAATGTGAGGGGATATGGGACCCCAACATGGTGCTTGTTGTGCAGAAAAGTGTGGGGAGTCTGTAGTTGTCGAGTAAGCTCCAACAATATGATTCTATCATTTGGGTAATGGGGCAGCCGGTAAGGTCTTCACGAGAATCCTTCTGCTCTGGTGTATGTAAACTTTGAGAACTGGATAAACCAATACCCAAAACCTTTCACCATTGCTTCACTAATGTGGAACATTCTCCTATGGTAGTCTCCTCCCAAAGAATGAATGATATACCCAATGAAGGCATTGTTGACTCTCCTATAGTCTTTATTAAATTTTTTGTACTTGTAGACGTCCAATTTGATCACTTCCATATGATCAAACACGTCCCCTTATTCATCTGGTTGCTCATCCCTTCTGTCAATATTAATTAAGCCAGTTGTTTAATTAATACCCTGCATCTTGCACAAGGGTCCTAAAGTATTTAATTTAATACTTTACCCCTCTTCTTCCTCTAAATTAAATAAATATACCCTTTTATTTAATTTAGCCATATTCCCCTTTTTGAATTAAAATTCATTTTTTAATTCCTCTTTTCTCTCTCATGGTCACATCCTCCAACTTTTGCAAGTTGGTCCCTAATCCATTTTAATTACTTCATCTTCTTCTAATTAACTAGGGTTAGCATGTGCACACCCTTAATCATCATTAAGGTCACATCCTCCATAATTTTCCACTTGCTTCTAATGAGTCATTAGTCCATCTAACTGAGTACTTGCACAACCTTAATCATTTGATTAGCCTAACCTAATCCTCATCCTATTTATGGCATATGTCCTTGAGTCAACCTTATTAAAGGCTTTCTCCTTTTGGGCAAGGCATCTCCCTTCCCCATGTGAATTTTTAATTCACCTTTTAATCCCAAGGCACCCAAAAGGAATTTTTAATTCCTTCACTTCTTCCCACATGTCCTCTATTCATTGTTTATTCTTTCTCTCATCCCCATGAGAATATTTGAGGAATTTTTAATTCCCCACTTGTCCTCTCACCCACATGGGGACAAGGACCTCCTTTATGAGGAGATCTTGTCTAATCCCAAGGTACTTTGTACCCCTCTCCATGTCATGTCCTCCTTCCACCTCATGTCCACTTCACCTTTTAGGGCTATCTCACATGCCACATGTCAAGATGTGAGGGCTTGTGAGTTCTCAACTCACCTTAGCCCTACATCTTGATATTTGGTGGCTCAATCTTGACCCTCCATTTCCCTAGGAATTATCAAAATCCTATAAATACCCCCTCTTTTCTCTCATTTTGAGGGAGATCATTTTGCTAGCCAAACTCTTGCAATTTTGTTTCTCAACTTATACTTAGCCATTTTCATGTTTCATCCATTTGCACTCATCCTCACAACATCATTTAGCTTACATCTTGTGCCATCCAAGGAGCATACACATCAAAGATCAAAGGGACAACCAAAGGATCGATTCAACGCAAGGTATAAAGTTCCATTTTGTTGCTTTCATCTTGTGTTGTTTCCAACTTAGGCTAATCTTGAGGTGTAGGTTGTTTTGGTGTTTATTTGCACTTTTTACTTGCTTTGCTTGTTTTCTAACGCTCACATTCGACCTATCACATTTTTGTACGCTTGGGTGGGACCCACAAGCGGGTCTCTTTCTTTCCGCGTTTTCTATTTTTTGCATTTTTGAGGTCCAGGTTACAGGTGGCGGACCTGTCCTCTGATGGTGGGTGGTCTGGGGGACTTGTCTTGGGGTGGCGGTTGGTCACGGCCAGTGGCGGACTGTCTGCGGTGGACTGTCTCGGTGGCGGACTGTCCTAATTCGTGGCGGACCTGTCCTAACGCGTGTCGGACCATCCTAGTGGTGGACCTCTGAAGGGGTCACACCTGTGTCTCGCAAAGTGGCGGATCTGTCCTGCCAGTGCAGACTTGTCCTCCGAGTCTTTTGGTAAAATAGGAACATAGTTTAATTAAAGGGGTGTCAATAAACCTTGCTTGGCTGCTTGGGAAGGCTATTTGATGTATCCAATCCCTTGCACCATTTGGCGATCCTGGTGACGAGAAATTGTAGCTTTCCAAGTCCTTTTCAGTCACCCTTTTCACTTTCTTAGTGGGACTGCTTGGGGATTTCATCACCCCAAGGGGCCGATTCAAACAGCGTCTTGGCGGGGGTATATAAAGGGAGGCGAAGTTATACCTCAATCCAACCACGTTGTATTGGCGAAGCGTCGGGATGACGTGAAGAGTTGGTCAGAGCCTTTAGTATCTCGCTAAGGTTCCCGACTCACGCTTGTAACGGGTTGGTGTTCACGGTTTGGGCCTCACGTACCGGGTGTATATCGAGGACTCCTTAGAAACCATGTGCATCCTAGAGTAGAAGACTTTGTTGACCATACCCGTTTCTACTAATCTTAGGGTTGTGCTGTTTGAATTGTCTTTCTTGTGCAAAAACCAGTGATTATCAGTTTGGCCAAGTCTTTTTATGATTTGGGTCCTTTGCCTTTGCCATCCATCAAAAAATCAAGCTTAAGCTTATCCTTTGGCGGACTTGACCTTATCCTTTGGCAAACCTGTCCTCGTGCTGTGGCGGATCTGTCCTAGTGCAGTGGCGGACCTGTCCCTGTGCAGTGGCAAACCTGTCCTAGTGCAGTGCAAACCTGTCCTAGTGCAGTGGCAGACCTGTCTCTGTGCAGTGGCGGACCTGTCCCTGTGCAGTGACAAACCTATCCCAGTGCAGTGGCGGCCCTGTCCCAGTGCAGTGGCCGACCTATCCCTGTGCAGTGGCAAACCTGTCCCAGCGCAGTGGTGGACCTATCCCAGTGCAGTGGCGGACCTGTCCCTGGGCAGTGGCGGACCTGTCCTAATTTTGTGGCGGACCTGTCCTTTGACTAGCCTATATCATCACTTGGCATTCATTGTCCCTCTATTTTGACCATCGATACGACCATTTAGCATCCAAAACAAGCTTCTGAACGTCCATTCCGAGCCTCCATCCCTTCATTCTAAAGATCATTTATTCTGAACACTCTTTTTCTTGTTTCGAGAGCCATTCGTCTACCCTAAGACACTACCCATCCGTCCTAATTCCGCTTTCGTCTCTGATCCCCGTTATTCCATATAAACCTCGTTGGAGTTGCCATCCAAGTTGACCTAGGTATTTATCCCTAATCACAATCATCGTAGCTGGCTTAGGATCGCTATCTATCTTAAGTCAGTTATCCTTTTCGGCCCAATCAATCCGCTTCTATCTCAAGTTGGATTCGGTGTCGTTATCATACATCCACCTTGCAATCAATACCTAGTGTTACCAAGGATCCCTCTTAAACTTGGTTTTGAATCTCGGTCTTCATCATACTTATCATCAATTCAATCCTAATCATCAGATTAATCCAATCCCTACACCATCAAACCTATTCGGATCAAAAACCCGAAATCTAGGTTAATCCAACATCTACCGATCAATCCAATCTGATCCCATCAAGCCAATCCACGTCGGCCTAACCAATCGTCGTCAACTAATCTCCCATCAAAATCGAATCAATCTTTCATCATCAAGATTTCTAATATCTTGATCTACTTCATCATCTTGCATGCCCGTTCAAACTTGATCACAAGCAAAGAAAATGGCCGACCAACAAGCCCTAAATGCCCAATCAAATAACCCTCAAAATCCCACCAACACGGTCAACATCTCATCAGATCCTAACTATGGTGCTAATATCCCTCACGATCCCCACAACGGCACCTCATTGCAATCCAATGTGGATGGTCAAAACACGTCACCACCTGGGGAGGAAAACATGGCTGATCAACCCGAGCTCACATTCGAGGAGCACTTTAGCAACCAGTTAATGCACAAATGACGGAGTGCCTTCTCGAAAGACATGGTGACCAAATCTTGGCTCACTTGATTGACAAAGGTGTCAAGTTGCCGTCGGGTGTCGACTTATCTAAGTATGGCACCTCCATGTCTAATGTACCCCAAGGTGCACATGACATCCCTAGTAGCTCGTATGTCCCCAACGTTCCTTCCATAGGAGGCTGGCATCAACCTGAATTCGGCAACGTTGTCCTATATCTCGTTGGAAATCCCACACATCCCACCATCTCGGTCACAGGAGCCCCCCAAATCGTTGATCCCAATGATCCTTTCGCCTATGGCATGCCACAAAATGTCCCGCAACCGCAACCATTAATGCTACCGGCACCACCCCCCTCGAACCCGCTTCCTGTCAACACTGGGGGCAATCCTTTCGCCGCCTTGCCCCCACCTCCTGGGGCAACCAATCCTCCACCATCATCATTCATATCTCAACAACCGCCCCAATCTAACAATCTGCCACCATCGTCATTTATTCCTCAACAACCGTCACAATCTAACAATCCCCCACCATCGTCATTCATTCCTCAACAACCGCCCCAATCTAACATCCCTCCTCCATCATCATTCGTGTCCCAACAACCTCCCCAAGCCTACGCTCCCACTAGCATTCAAAAACCTCCCTCGCACAACATCTCAATCGCACCTCCACCTCAACAACAACCGTTGGTCAATCCCTTATCTTCAACACAACCATCACTACATCAATCGCAAGGAAATCAACCTCGGCCTTCAGCCTCGACCATATCTCCATTTCTTGCATCCCTTTTACACCCGCAAGCACAACCACCACATAACATCCTATCTCGCCCACCACAACCGCCAACCATGCATCAACAACCACCCCATCATTACAACTATTATAACTAGCAACAATATCAACCACAACCCTCCTATGTGGCATCGCAACAATCGTATTAGCACCCCCAATATCCGCAAGACAATCAACAACACCTTCTCCCTACTTCCCAACAGTATGCCACCCATAACTACCAGACCCATCCATATTCTGCCTCGCAACAGCAACCTCTTTATCAGCAAGGTCCATTGGCGTATCAACAAGGGCTGCCACCTCCTCATCCATACGCCCATCTCCAAACATCCTCTCAGAATCCACAATCGTCCTACCATCAATACCCGTCCGACACACCAGCCAATGTGGACATCCTGGAAATCAAAGCTGCACTAAAGGATCTCCAGGTAGGGACTAGCAAACAATCGTTCAAGTTTGAAGATCTATGCCCATATCCGTATGATCCCTCCATCTCATTGATTCCCTTCCCCAAACATTTTGAGATGCCAAAATTTGACAAATATAAGGGGAACAAAGATCCTAAGGCCCACCTACGGGAGTTTTACTCCCAATGTCAAGAAGTGATCCACAATGACAACTATCTCTTGCGTTTATTCCCTCGAAGTCTGGGAAGCGACGCACTAGGGTGGTTCATGACCCTCGAAAAGGGATCTATAAAATCTTTTGCAGACTTGTCAGAAAGGTTTGTCTCTTACTTCTCCTTCAACTTGGAGAAATATACTGATACCCTGGATCTCCTCAAAGAGAAACAACGTGAAGGGGAAACCTTTACTAGATCCCTCCAGAGGTGGCGTGCCCTAGCAAGCCAAATGAAAACCCCTTTGAAAGAGAAGGACATGGTCACCCTTTTTGTGGAGAACTCTCATCCTGACATGGCCCACAACTTCCGATTACATTGTGTCACCACTTTCACGGAAGTAGTGGAAAAAGGACCCATCCTTGAGCGTGCCCTTGTCGCCAAGGGACACATCAAAATATATAACCAAGATAGGGAAAGGACATTCAACGACAAGCCACGTTTTTGGAACAAGAACAAAAATGTAGTAAATGATGGTGCCACTGACACTAAACATGTCCACGTGGCCAACGCATCTCAGAAGCAACATCAATCCATACCCAATGCCATATCAGTACCGCAAGGGACGCCCCGTCCTCCCCAACAGTCCAATCAAAATAACCAAGGGAACACTAAGCTCCAATATGCTCAACTAGGAGAACCCTTGAGTGTCATCTTCAACAAACTGTTGCAGATCAGTTATCCGATCACGTACCCTATCACCAAGCCATTCGATGAATCCAAACCTAAGCCCGCATGGTTTAGGGAAAATGAATATTGTGAGTTCCACAAAATCAAAGGACACTCTTTGAATAAGTGTCAAGGTCTGAAAAACTACGTCCAGGATCTCATAGATTGAGGTGACATCAAGGTTGACCCTAGTCAAGCTCCGTCTTCCAATGCTCAGTTGCAGATCTATCAAAACGCCTTCCCAAACCATAACCAAGGCCTGAGCACTTCCAACAGTAATCCTCAAAACAACAGCACAAATAATGTGAGTTATAAGAATGTACCCCTCAATTACGAGGGTATTATTCATTACATTGAGCAGGTGGAACCTCGTGTATCCATGATACATGTCAAATCTAAAGACTCTCAATGTGTTGTTACCACACGACGAGCCCTCATCACCGTTCCTACAGCCTCTGCACCTGCCCAACTGACTCCTGTAACTGCCCAGTACAATATCCTTGATCACTTGGGAAAGACCCCTGCACATATCTCCATCTTGGATTTACTCAAGTCTTCCCCCGTGTATCAAGAAATCCTCAACAGATCCCTACAGGAAACCCATGTGCCTAACAATATGGATCCTACACAGTTCCAAGCATTGGTAGGACACCTAGCTTCATCTCACCAACTACACTTCAGCCACGATGATATGCCCAACATTGATGCCAATCACAATCGCCCCTTACATATTGAAGTCGTGGTTGCCCGACATAAAATAAAAAGGGTCTTGGTAGATAATGGCTCTGCCCTCAACTTGTGCACTTTAAAATTCATAAAGTAGGTGGGGTATACCCAAGCGGACTTAAGCAATCAGATTATTACAATCAAGGCTTATGAAAATGCAGAAAGAAATTTAGAAGGGATCATCAATCTTCCTATCCAAGTGGGACCAGTAGTTCAGTACATCACCTGCCATGTCCTTGATCTGGACTTACCATATAATCTCCTCCTCGGCCGTCCATGGCTCCATGCTATGCAAGCCGTGCCCTCCACCTACCATCAGTGCCTCAAATTCCCCGTCAATGGACAAGAGGTCACCATCTATGCCGACCCCCAACCATTCGAATATTGCCGCGCTCTAGAGGCATCATTTCCCCATTTACATTATTGTCCTGGGGTCGAAATGGGGGCATCTCGGTCATCACCCATTAATCCACCATCCACCGTAATAACCGCTCCATCTTCCACCGATCCTACAGTCACAAAAGTCCAGATCATTGACAAAGGGTGTGGTGAGTACAAAATGCACACTGCTCTCAATATAGCAACCATGCCACCATCGCCACACGAGTATGGTCAACCTTCCCATGCTACCCCAAAAGAGGACAAGACTGTCACCTTCCGTGGCAAAAACATCCCTAGTACCACTTTTGTATCCCTAAGTATCAAGACAGATGCGCCCGAAGAAGACATAAGCCAATGGGTTTACCGAGAAGAGCCTCAGCCGGAAACTCCTCTCAAAGAATACTTCCAAGAGAAGCACCCCTGGCCAAAAAATTTTGTGGAAAAGCATAACTATCAAGGAAGAGGCCTAGGAAAGCAAGAACAAGGGCGGTTACAACCCATTGATATGTCTCCGCTACCAAAAAATGTGGGCATTGGGTATGAAAAAAAGTAGAAAGGCCCCAAAACATCGTCTAATGCTTCCAATAGTGTAGCTGTGGACAATGGCTCATTAGAAGACATACCCAAGGAAGAATCCATCATACGCACGTACGATGACGTCGATCACACCGACCTATCCTCCATGTTCGAATGCCTATCCGTCTGCACTATTAGCCTATCCCTTCGCCATCCTGAGCTCATTGATTGGGACCTACGAACTAGCACACCTGTCAGTATGTCTGCAGATACCTATGTTAACCTCATGGGATTGGGGGAGGATGAACGCTCCAGTCGCAAAAGTAAGAATAGGAAAAATAACAAACGGTCGTCTAGTGAAAACCTCCCTGAGGCACTTTATGACCTTGAAAAAGTAAAAATAAAGGACGCATCTGATAGTGAAAACCTCGAAGAGGCGCTGGAAGATGGAGATGTTCATCTTCCCCTTATGGGAACTCAGCTATCTGCTCGATCATCTGTTTTGATTGAAGAGACGCAAGAGATTAATTTGGGAACTGCTGAAAATCCTAAGATCACCTATGTAGCCAAGTCACTCTCCGAACAAGAGTTTCCGATCTTTGCACAGCTACTCCAGCAGGGAATTGTTAACTTTGTTTAGTCATACTCAGACATGCCAGGCTTAGATCCCGCCTTGGTAGTTCATCACCTGGACATCCGCCCAGACGCTAAACTTGTCAAGCAAAAACTCTGCAAGATGCATCCGCAAGTCGCATTGTTAGTCAAGAAGGAATTAGAGAAGTTACTGGAGGTAGGATTTATCAGGCCAATTGACTACTCCGAATGGATCTCCAACATAGTGCCAGTTGCTAAACCAAATGGTGACATTCAGATATGTATGGACTTCAGGGATCTCAACAAAGCCTGCCCCAAAGACGACTTCCCCCTACCCAATATTGACATGTTGGTCAACCTAACAGCAGGACATGAGATGTTGTCTCTTATGGATGGCTTCTCCGGGTATAACCAAATTCGAATTGCACCTGAAGACCAACACAAAACCGCCTTCACCACTCCTTGGGGCACTTTCTGCTACAATGTTATGCCCTTCGGTCTCAAAAATGCGGGGGTGACATATCAGAGGGCAATGACAGTCATCTTCCATGACCTCATCCATATCATCATGGAAGACTATGTTGATGACCTATTAGGGAAATCCAGAACACGAGCAGAACATCCTGCCATCCTGAAGAAGATATTTGAGCGGTTAGAGCATTATAAGTTGCGGCTGAACCCGAAAAAGTGTGTCTTTGGAGTCACGTCAGGGAAGTTGCTGGGTTTCATAGTCTCTCGCAGAGGTATTGAAGTTGATCCCGCCAAGGTAAAGGCTATCCTGGACATGCCACCTCCCCGCAATCTCAAACAATTAAGAAGCCTTCAGGGAAAAATGCAGTCCATCCGTCGGTTCATTGCCCAGCTGGCAGACAAGTGTCATCCATTCACACATCTTCTGAAAAAAGATTCCACCTTCCGATGGAACCAACAGTGTCAGATGGGCTTCAACAAGATTAAGGAATATTTAGCCCATCCGCCAATATTAATGCCACCTATTCCCGGCAAACCCCTCTTGCTCTACATCTCCGCCACTTCAGTCGCACTGGGGGCATTGTTGGCACAGCATGATGAGTCGTCAAAAGAAAGGGCAGTCTACTACATCAGTTGGACATTGGTTGGCTACGAGCTAAACTACTCTCCCATGGAAAAAGCCTGCCTTGCACTCGTCTTCAACACACAGAAGCTTCGGCATTACATGCTTAGCCATCCCGTAAAATTAATCGCCAAAATCGATCCATTGAAGTGCCTGTTATCTAGAACCACCCTGACTGGCCGCATGGCTAAGTGGGTCATGCTCCTCAGTGAATTCGACATAGAATACATGGACCGCAAGGCTATCAAAGGGCAGATAATTGCAGATCAGTTGGCGGAAGCTCCCCTAGTTGACACTCACCCGTTGATCACGGAATTCCCTGATGAGGAAGTCTTTTCAGTTAAGGAAACCCCCATGTGGACACTATATTTTGATGGATCATATACACATAATGGATCGGGGGAAAGAATTTTATTAGTTACCCCTCAGGGTGACTACATTCCCAAGTCATTTAGGATAGCGTTCCCATGTACCAACAACATGGCCGAATACGAAGCTCTCCTCACCGGCCTCAAAATTGCCAAACAGTGGCACATAACTCAGTTGAAAGTCTTCGGTGATTCCTTGCTAGTCATTAGGCAAGTTAATGATGAGTTTCTGACCAAGGATGATAAGTTGTTACCCTACAAACGCATGGTGGATGATTTCAAGAAATACTTCACCTCCATACAATTTGAACAGATTCCCAGGGTACGAAACAAAGCAGCTGATGCGATGGCCACTATCGGCTCCCTCCTGGACATGCCCAAGGATCGAACAGAGTGTGAGTTCCTTGTAGAACAACTGTTAATCCCAGCATACGATATCCCTGAGACTGAAATGGTGTGCGAAATTGTGGGTCCCACCTCCCCATGGTACCAAGACATCTATACCTACCTCCGTGATAACATTATACCCCCAAACCTTACCCGTAACCAACGCAAATCCTTCATCCATCGCTCTTCTCGATACGTCATCGTCGGTGATACGCTTTATCGTCGCGGGTATGATGGAATCCTCCTTAGATGTCTAAATGAGACCGAAGCCCATACTACATTAACGGAGGTACATGGCGGTGTTTGTGGAGCCCATTCAAATGGTATGGCTCTAGCCAAAAGGATCCTACGGGCTGGATATTATTGGCCTACGTTGGAACATGATGCTTGTGAGTTTGTGAAAAAGTGTCTTCCATGCCAGCAACACGCAGATTTAATCCATGCTCCAGCACAAGATCTTCAACCCCTCCTGGCACCATGGCCATTTTCTCAATGGGGTTTCGACTTGATTGGCAAGATTCACCCACCATCATCCAACGACCATACCTTCATAATCACCGCCACTGAGTATTTCACCAAGTGGGTGGAGGCAATGCCCCTCTCACAAATCACCGACATTTAGATCTCCAAGTTCATCCTGTACCATATTCTCTGTAGATATGGTATCCCATCCACCATCATTTCTGACAATGGCAAACCATTCAAGAACCAAGCCATGAAACACCTATGTGATACCTTCCATATCCAACACCGTTGGTCAACGCCTTATTACCCCCAGGGTAATGGTCAGGTGGAAGCGACCAACAAAACCCTCATTCGTATTCTCAAAAAGGTGGTCAATCACACTGGACGGGATTGGCACCTCCACATTCATCCTGCCCTCTGGGCATATCGCACATCCATCCGCACCCCGACAGGCTCCACCCCCTACTCTTTGGTGTTTGGTGCCGAAGCCATCTTTCCAATCGAGGTTGAACTTCCATCATTGAGAATCTCTCTTAAGAACCTTATCAGCGAAGAGGATGCTCGTGTTGCGCGGCTTGCACAGCTAGAGTTACTGGACGAACGCAAAATAAAGGCCTACAATCATCTGCAAGCATATCAGAATCACCTTAAGCGTAGTTACAACAAGAAGGTTCGTCCTCACCAATTCCAGGTGGGCGAGCTTGTCCTTAAAGAGAACCAACATACTTAGCAAGACCGAGACAAGAAAGAAAAATTTGAGGCAAATTGGTTGGGGCCCTATATCATAGCTACTAAATATGGATTTGGGGCATACAGGTTGAAAAATCTTGAAGGAGAACCCCTTGAAGAGCCTATCAATGTCATGCATTTGAAAAAATTCTACACCTAAGTCCACTCGGTTAACCCACCTGGTCAAAAATCCAAAAAATCCAAAAAATACAAAAAAATCAGAAAATCCAAAAAAAATAAAAATCCAACAATAGTCAAGAGAAATAAATCCGTCCTATGGTGAAAACCACCTCTTGGTGGCACCGTGGATAATTATGGATGGTGAAAACCTGGTAACAGACATCATCCATAGAGGGCTTAATCATTATCTACTTGACATCCTAGTTATTTTATGCCTTCATCCGCATCATTGTCCTTACCCATCTCATCCTAGGCTGCTTGGTAAATATTGATTGAGCATTGGACAACCCATCTAGCCTATCCCCCATCCCTGAGCTTTTCAATATCCCACTCTGAGCTTACGTCATTCACATTTGTGTCATCAGGTAGGATCATCCATCACATCGGTCTTCACCTAGATCCCCTCACGTCACGTCCATTAGTTGAACTACGTTGCCCCTGCACTGTCATGTAGGAAAGGTTGATCACTTGATTCACCCCCGGGGCATTTGTCCATCATCATCAGCCACCATTTGTCTTCTTTCCGCTTTATCCATGGTCTTTTCTGGAATTACGAGGGCTCTGCGCTTTCACGTAGGCAAGGCTAATCTATGATCGGCCCCCGAGCCCCTAGGTCTGTAGGTTATGACGGTCTTTCATGTATCATTATCAAGTTATGCCCACATCTACCCCGTCCTTAACAAACGAAATTCCTTTGTGTTACAAGATCTTGTCCCTCGGTAATATCCCACGCCAACTGGGTCACCTTATTTCACATCCATCTTTGGTCTCAACAGGATGAATCCTTCCTAGCAGACCTCATCAATCACATCCATCACCATGATCCTATGGCAAAGGACCTATTGTTTTGATTTTGATCTTTTGATGCTTTCAGATTTTGTTTATCATTTTGGGTTCCTTCTTATCACTTGTCAAGGTTGCCTTGGTCCACCATACTAAGGTGTGCTTTGATCTGTCGAAATGGGGGCATACCTTGATCTTTTGTTTTGGTTGTTGTCTTTTCGGTTGTCCCTCGTAAGACCCACTGAGATCTCTAAGGTCTTGTGTTACGCTGAGACAACTTTGTGTGTTTGCAGTTATTACAACACCAGGCCTGACCGAGGTCATCGCGACCTCGGGGTGTTGGGATAACCTTATTGTTTGCTGTGTTTGTTTCATGCATAGAGTACTCGCTCACCTTGGTCTTCTATATCAAGGTGCTTGGTACCCTACGCTATAGTAAAATCAATGCTCCAAAGATGGCAAAATCTCATTTTCACTGCATTTCCACCACTTTGCATGCCCCCTTCATTCTCCATCATACCCTTCGCTTATGATTTCAGTTGTGCAAATACTCTCGTTCTTTGTTCC
This sequence comes from Sequoia sempervirens, assembly GCA_007258455.2. Taxonomy (NCBI): domain Eukaryota; kingdom Viridiplantae; phylum Streptophyta; class Pinopsida; order Cupressales; family Cupressaceae; genus Sequoia; species Sequoia sempervirens. The sequence goes on along the minus strand of VDFB02105785.1, from coordinate 168,197,185 downwards.
TCTTGTCGGTCCTCTTCCTCTCTAGATATTAATGGTTGTTTTTGGAAAATGCAATCTTCCATCCGCCTATCGCCTATCTGCATTCTCATAATGGTATTTATTGACATTTAGGTGCATTGTAAGCATTTACCTTTTTTACATCCATAAATCATACATCATAAATCATATAAACATGCATAAATCGTCCATTCACATGTGCATCCATAAATCATACATCATAAATCATATAAACATGCATAAATCGCCCATCCACATGTGCATCCATAAATCATACATCATAAATCATATAAATATGCATAAATCGGGCCCATCCACATGTGCATCCATAAATCATACATCATAAATCATATAAATATGCATAAATCATCCATCTACAAATTGCATCCATAAATCATACATCATAAATCATATAAACATATATATCATAAATCATAGAAACATTTGCATCAATCACAAATCATCCATCCATAACAACATAAAACATAAAACATAAGTCATACATACAAACATGTGTACATATATGCATGTGGAATCACATCATGAATCATTTCATATAGCTGCATAAAGGAAACATCTTGCATAATGTCAATAAAGGCCATCACATAATCAAAATAATAAAATATCATGATACAATACATCTCCATCATATATCATGCAATAAGATACAAAATTCGAAGACATGGATCACCTCTGCTCTCTGGTGACATGTACAAACCATCCATCCTGTATCTGCCAAAAATAA